>ML779298.1:759924-779806 GCA_009831015.1 Picea engelmannii | reverse complement strand
GGGGGGGGAAGGTTTGGCCCCTCTAGTTATGCGCAGTGTTCGGTTGCGGGCAAGTTTGGTCCCCCCTATTTACGCGCAACGCCCCAAAATAAAAAAATTTGGGCGGTTTTTGTTATTTTTAGCGGTTTTTAAAATTAATCCCAAATTAAGGGATTAGGGTTTTGGTAGCTACAGAATACCTAAAACATTGTATATATTTTATGTTGAATGGTGAAATTAATACAATAAAGAGTTGAAAGGTGTGGCACCAAGGAAAACTGGTTTTCTCCTACTATGTGTACTATGTGTATGAGTCATTGATTAATTTTTGTTTTGCTTAAGAATCTATATGCATTGCTTTAATTCACAAGTTTAAAACTTACATAAATTAAGGGGGACGGGAATGTAATACCCCTAGGCCAAACCCCAATTGTAAATGTACATATGCTTTATAGCTGGGGAGCTGGGATGTTTTGTGCCAAAGTGCCTCTGTATATATGTTTTGAGGCCAAAGTTCCTGTGTGATTTAGGCCAAGGATCCTATGAGTTGAAAAGGCCAGTGAGCTTAACAATTGTAATATGTAATCACACACGATGATATTAATAAAATACATCACTTTTGTATACCAAGTCAAATGAAAGAGTATGGGGGCATAGGATTCCACGAGAGGGAAATGGGGATAAGGGTCTAGGAAGAGGGGCTAAGTCAAAGGGGATTAAGACAAGGGAGTATTAAAATATTATTCCTATAGTCAAAATTCATGTGATATTGTTTTACCCTAAGTTCCTAAAGGTTGGGAACGAATCACCAAGTGGGGTCAAAGGTAGTTCATAAGGTGACAAGTGTCAAGTTAAGAACATGCAAATATATTGTTGGGAATTAGTGCAATTCCATAATTCATTTCATCATTCACTCAATCATGGGAATCCATCATGGGTACATTGGTTGGAGAGAGTAAGTGAAGTTGGTTACCCTATAAATCTTAGGCAGTTTGGGCTAAATAAGCAGGTTGTTAGGCCTATGGAACATTCTCTTTCGGTGAGGGAATTGTTGGGAATAGGTTTCCCTCTGTGTTGGGTTATTGGGTGTGGAAATCATTGAGAAACCTTATGTTCTAGGTTCTATAGATCTCTAATACTTCCTATCCATCCTGTTGTTGAATCGCTAGAATGGAAGAGGGACAATCGAAGGATTTTTGATCGAATAAGGGGTAGACTTGTTGGGTGGGACAGGTTGTGGAGAATGAGAGATTATGAGTTGGGAACTATTGTTGGAGTTGGCACCTAGTCCTGTCTTTTGTTGAGTTGTTTTTTAGACCTTAGTCTAGCTTAGGAAGCCTTTTTCCTGGTGGAGTCATATCCCCAACTCGAGGTTGACATCTTGTTGAGAGTTTATGAATAGTAGAGTCTATGGTTGGGAGGAACGTCTAAGGTATGCAACCAATCGGTGATTTTATTAAAAGATAAGTGTATTTGTGTGTTTCTGCCTCGGGTGAGACTTCACCGACTTCGCAGGTGTTGCCAAAAGGGTCGGTAGTTAGGGTTTTTTTGGTGTGCTCTTGAAGCGTTGAACCCTGGGTTTTCCCTTATGCCAAAAAATGGTTCCGTTGTCGAGACATGAAACTTTGATTGATGGGAACTGAAGTAAATAAAAGAGAATCTATGTGCGTAAATTTGTTGTTGTAGTGCACATTATTCTACTTAACTTGCGAAGCCTTGTGCTAAGAAAGAAACTTGATCTGAAGAAAAGAGGTAAGATCTTGAAAGAGGTAAATCTTTGTGCTTTGATAGAATAAGATAAGTGAAAATTTTTGTTTTGAAAGCATGGATATAGGTATGTTTGATAGATTTTTTCCTAGTCTGAAAGTTAGGGTACAGTTAGAAGAAAGAGTTGATCTGGAAAATTTTGATAGAAATAGAGAAAGATATGTTATTCCTATGCATAGAAAGAAATTTTGGACTAATGAGTGTCTGCAGGAACCTAAAAGGAATTTTTGCACATTACAGGATCAACACTGTGATCCTAATGTGTAGTACAGGAAAGTTTGGGGAACATTTAAAATAAAGAGAGGATTGACATTATGTTATAACTGCAGAAGACCGGGACATCTCGCTAAGGAATGCCCTGGTATAGTTCCTATTTGTCTTTGTTGTAAAATTGTTGGTCATGAAGTTGAGGATTGTCCAAGAATGATTGCTAAAGTTGAAAGGATGAATATGAGACAAGAAAAATATCAAGAGAATAAGAGCATGTTAAAGAATCATCAAGAGAAAGAACCAGAGAAAGCTCAGACAATGTTAGTACAGTTAAAAGAAGCAATTAATGCTCACAAAGATGTTAGTTTGTCATAGATCTTGAAATAAAAACAATGCATAGATACAAGAATAGGAGACTTCGACATAGACTGTGTCCTGGATGAGGAGACACAAGTGAATATCATGACATAAGACACTTGGGAAATTTTAGGAAATCCCACTATGGTACCTTCATTGGGAAGAATAGGCTTGTTTAAAGGAAAGATGATAACCCTATGTGGAAGAATTACTAATGTACCTATTATCATTCATGGAACATCGACAGAAGAGGAATTTGAAGTCATTAAGATTATTGAGAGCAGAACCCCGTTCCATATTTTGTTAGGAAATAATTGGATTAAGAAAGATCAGATAAGAAGGAAATCAAAGGAAGAAGCTACAGAAAAGAAAAAGAAAGAACTAAGGGATTTCATATCTAGAAAAATATATCGACTGATAGAAGAACAAGAAGTTGAGTTGAAGCAACCGAAGGCAAGAGAAGTAGTTTTCAAGGATGAAAGAACGCGGGAAGGTTTGAAGGACCTATCCATGCAAGAAAGGAATACATCTACCCAACACTTAATAAGAGAAGAGAAATTAACTTCGAACCCTTTGAGCGCACATCAACAGTGCAAAGTCACTTCGCTAGGAGAAGAAAAGAATAATTATGGAAAGAGAAATCCATAAACAATTAGAGAGACTCAGATCATAGGAAATAAGGCAAGGAAGCTTAGTAAGAAGAAGGCTAAGTTGGAAAATCTATAGGAGGTTCCAGAGAACAGATGGAAGATTTCACAGATTGGAACTTTGTAGGAGGTAGTTTTGCAGGATTTGAACCTCGTCGGAATAGAAAAACTGCACAGAATGGGACTTCACCCTGGAAAATCTATATGAGCATTGGAGGCACCCCAAATGTCATAACGACGCTCCAAAATGTATAGGAAACACATTTATGGGCGGATAGATCATCGTTAGACGTCAAGACTACGCCATAACGGACGGATTCGCATTGATTGAGGCATTATTGTTCATTGGAGGAACCCTTTACGATGCTCATTTATTTAACTTGGCAGACGTTTCATCAGGACCACATTTTGATACCCGTGATTATTTGAGACAAGAAACGAAGTGATTGTGTTCATCGAGTTGTTCTTTCATACATCGTTGTCTATTTGTCTACCCCTCTATTCGTTCACCTACTCCGACCTATTTGTTAACAGTGAGAATGTCATTCACGCACACTAAGCTAGAGAAGTCCGTTGAATAAGTTCTGAAGAAGTTTATGGCTGAAAATGCTATGTTTGAAGGAGTACATGAATCGTCAACCAGGGGACTGCAGGCTTCCCCTTCGACTAGACGTTGTTCGAAACATGCCAACCCCACGACTGAGAAGAGAAGTAAGCATCTCGATGATCTAGCTAATGCAAATCAGATCTCGTCGATATTATCTGATTGCATCCCACCTTTGGATGGAACGATTAACCGTGACAGCATCCCCCGAGACTTCGAATACACATTGATCACTACGTACATTCTAAAGGGAATTTGCGTAGTTGGAACCCAGTTAGGGCAGATCCCAGCATTGAAGAATAGTGATTTCAACCTTGGAGACAGAAAGAACTCCACCATGCTCACACACCATAGATATTTGATGAAGGCGACTGGGAAGAAGCCTTGCATAGTCTCCCGGCCTTCGATTAAGGAGCTCATGCAGTTCACGATATTAAACGTCATGAAGATCCCTCATTTTGGTTGACATCAGGAGGTTAACACTTGCGTTAAAATCCTCTTGTCGTGCTATCATGGAGGTTATTTGTGGCTCGACAGGTGCATTATTGTGGATCTGGCATTGATCCACCTAATCACAGGACTAAGCATGCAGGGACCCGACCCTTAGTGGTTCTACCTAGGGAAGACTTCAAATCGCTCCCTAGCACAGTGCATCAAGGAGGAATACTACAAAGTTGAAAATGGAAAGCGAGGCTACAAGATAGCCTCCATCCAGGATGGCATAGTGCTCCTAGCTTTCCAACTCATAGATGGCAAGCTTGTTAGAAAGAACCGCTCCACGTGAGTCACCGAGTTCGTGGTGGACCTCACAGGGAAATGCATGGAGGGGATGCAGATGAATTGGGCGAGATACCTCGTCAACGAGCTCAAGAAAGACTTTCGCGAAGCGCAGGATAAGGGATACAAGTTCCACTTTAGCTGGCTACTCGTACTAATTTCATTTGTCGCTTGGAAAATGCCAGAGGGAGAAGATTTTCCAGAGATTTAACCGTCTGAGCCGTTGACCGCAAGGTTCTCCACCTTATGGTATACAAATGATATGTCAAAGCAATGGCAGTCAAATGTAGTATTCCATGCCTACTATCAACAATTGAAGGTTTCTATTGAGTCATTCCCATGCATGACATGACGCACCTTGCACCAGTACAGACTACTATCTAAGTTATGCGTAGACCCACACTTTATTTATATCACTACGCGCAGAAATGAGAGAAAGGAAGAATGGCAGTCCTATTATAAGCTGACCGATGAAGACATGGAAAAGATCATGAAGGAGTGGTCGGCGAAGTTCCTGGTACCAGTTGATGATTTAGAACTCTCTGACCCTGACATCATCGGAAGCCCCTTAGTCACCTGGTTCGAGCATGTAGGATAGAATAGTGCAAAGAAGAAAAAGAAAAAGGAGGAAGTTCAGAACATAGAGACTGATGAGGAGGATAGTGCCTCAGAAGAAAGTAGACCTGGCTCACCTGCAGGAGGAGTAGGAGATGAAGTAAATGAAGAAGTGGGAAGGGAAGAAGGAGAAAAACAAGGAGAAGGAAAAGCTACACCTCCGAAGGATCCCCCTACTGAGGCAGAGACATCAAAGAAGAGGAAGGTTTCCCCACATAAACCTTCAGCAAGAAAGAATACCCGCGCCAGTAAGCCCCAGCTAGAGGCTATGCTGACGGAGGATGAAATCGATCTAGTCTGTGGAGCAATGGAGGATGCGTCTGAGGACCTATTACAGAGATATGGCATGAAGCAAGAAGATTTGTATGTAAGAGTTGAGAAGGAATCGAAGGAAATACAACAAGCCATTCAATTGAGCCATGCAGTGCCTACTGCGCCTTCCTCGTCGAAGATTACAGAGTTGGGGGATGATCCAGCCCAATTTCGAATACTTACAGATGCAACAGAGGCCCGACTTCAGCGAGCCCAAGAGGAAAAGGAAAAGGCTATAGAAGCTATGAAGAAAGAAAATGAGGAGATCTTGGAGCAACTATGAGTTGCACGGTACTGTGTAACCACATATGAAAACGAGAAAGATGAGTTATGGGCGATGCTTGAGAAAGACAAAGAGAAGATACAGAGGTAAAAGGACCAGCTTCTCACAAAGCAGACTGTAGTCAAAGAAGTGATGAGCAAAGCACTTCGCTCTGTGCCAAGATTGGCATAAGAGGAACATGAAGAAGTTGAGGTTCAAGTGATGAAGCTCGTTGAGGCCATACAATAGCTCCAAGCAAGGGTAACAGAGTTGGATATCCAAGCAGTTCTGAGCACTCTGCAGGAAGCACACAATCAGAGGGAGGAAGTTGCTAAGAACACAGTGAGAAGGATCAGAGTCCTCACCTCAAAATGCAAGTGCCTAAGAAACAAAAGTGCGTAGACCTACGAATGCCTCATGGAAGACTCAGAACTTAGGAAGTTGGAAGCACAACTATAGGAGGCACAAAAGAAGGCACTGACAGTTCAAGCGCATATGAAGTCACTCACTGTCATCGAGAGAATGAAGAGATCACAAGAACAATGCACGGTCCAGCAACAAATTACTGCCATCCAGGGTATAGTAATGGAAGTCACCCAGAGGATACAACCAATGCAGGATTAAGCCTGCATAGTGTTTGAAGAGATTGAGGGACAAGGTTTGCAATTGGACCAAGTGGTTGCGACAGTGGAACAACACCTAGAAGGACCTGTTACAGAGAAATTGATCTAGGATTTTGTTGAGTAGGAGGCTCAAGCGAAGCAGCAAGTCGAGGAAGATTGAGCTAAGCTCAAGTCCTTTGAAGCAACATTGCATAGATATGAATGACTCGGGATGATTCATGGGTGAGTGTTGGGGGCATGTTGGCCCTCGACCAAGTTTTGGGAAAACATTGGTCAAGTTTGACCACCTTTTTGGACTTCGACAGGATGGTCGAAGATGGAGCGCCCAGGAAGAGCTGAGATCGTGGGATCTCACTCGTTTTGTGGGCTTTTTCGACCCAACATGGGGTTCTTAGGGTTTTTTAACGGGCATGGGATGTCAGCCCATGGGTTTACCCATGATTAGGCCTTTTTGTAAATGTAAAAGTATAAATAAGAATAAGATTGTAAGAATGAGTAGTGGTAGAATGTTTTGTAAGTAGCTAAGTGAAAGAGGCAAGTAGTTCTGAGTTACTGTGTGCAATAGACTGTGTATGTAATGCTCTATGCTTGTTAGAGGAGTTGGCTCTATGCCTTGACCTAATTTTGGGAAGGTGGATCTGGTGCTTAGTGTGTAGATCACCTGTTTGGTACAAAGCTTAGCTCTGTGGCTTAGTACGTAGGAGTAGAACAATGTAAGAGATTGAAGCCTAGTAAATAAGAAGCAGTTGGTAGATGTAGCCCCACATTGGGGTGAACCACGTATATCATGTGTTGATGGTTTTCTTTGTGATATGATGTTTATGTTTTGAATCTGCTTAGTGCATTGATTGATATATATGATAGATATATCTGTGAATTATTAGTGCTTTATTTATGTTGAATGTGCTAGATCTATCTTATGATGCTAAGTGCGATGTTTATTTGTCATTGTTACTGTGTCGATATGTACTTAAGGTTTGATCTGCGATGTGAGTAAGACTATTAGGTTGATACATGTTGTTTCTAAGTACTCTGTAGAAGTGTTGTAATCACATATATGTGTCCTAGCTTGGTTACATACACCTAAGTCCTGTAACCCCCCCTGCCTCTACCTCGGGTGAAACTTCACCTGCTTCGCAGGTGTTGCCGAAAGGGTCAATAGTTAGGGTTTTGTTGGTGTGTTGTTGAAGCGTTGAACCCTGGTTCCGCCCCTGTGCTAACACATCTTTCATCTCAACCTCTAGTTCAACTACTCTGTTCTTGGAAGTGTTGATGGCATTGGTTACCTCAAGGACATATGAGGCATTTAAACCTGCGAAAGCATTGAGTGAAGAGGTTTCTTGAACCATGTTTTCTTCAGGATCATGCCCTACTTTCCATTCTAATACCCTCCTTGTAGATGATATTGACCCCATGTCTTATCCTCTTTTCCTCTTGGTCGATCTCTTCTCGATACTTCTTGTCCTATTATCAAATTAGTAGTCTCCTATGGCTACCACTCAGCCCTCAAAATTCAAGGCTTAGGAGGAGAAGGACGAATCTCCTGGAATAGTGATTATGGGAGTGTATTCTTGTGGGGGTACATTCACAATGCCCAGATTAGGCATTGATAGAGAGCTAGGGATATGAATTAAATTATTCAATTGTTGTTGCTTCATTAGCTCGTTCACCTTATTCTTAGCTTCAAATTCATTAGATACTTGTTTTACCTCTGCTTCATCAATCAATATCTTGGCTTTTGCTTCATCATACAACCTATTGGCTTCTATCTCCTCAGCCAATTTCTTAGATTTGGCCTCTTTTTATTTCTTCTTATGGATTACAATCTGTTGAGCCATGCACTCATGTTCCCTTTTTCTCTTTTCCTCCTCGACATTCCTTCTCTAATAATCATGCTCAACTTGGAGCCTGTTTTGTTCTAGATATTCTACCTTATTGGTGTTCTCTTGATCTTTGGTGATGTTGGTGTCCTACTCTTGTTGAAGTAATATCTGGAACTGGTTTAGATTTTCCCTATTGATCTCTTCTTTTTCATTTTCAAGCTCTTGATTGGCATCATCATGGGGAAAATGATGTAGGAATTCATCATAAGAGAGTGTTCTCTTAAACTTATCCTCTTCAAAATCGACCACATGGATATTGGAATGGGTGATACCAACAAACCTGACATGGTTTCTTTCCAACTCATGAGGATCATGTCCTTTGGACTCTCCCAGGCATAGGATTAACTGTTGTAGGGCCTCATCTTCTTTCCTTTCATGTTGGCCATTGGAAATAGTGAAAATTCTAATGTGAATAGGGAACACTAGCCAAAACGTTTTACTATTGATTTTCAATAGTGCAGTAACCCCTGACCCCATAGTCTGGTATGCAATCTCCCTCATCAAAAAATGGTTTGGGACAAAGTATGGTAAAAGGTGCGGAGCCCCATTGGTCCCATACACCCTGATATATGAATAATATTTATAGAAAAACTAGTCGGATACCCATTTCATCCCATTCATGGCTTCAAAGAAAATTTTGTATCTAGGGAAACCAATTAGAATAGAGTGCAAAGTGGCTAGGAAGAGATTTCATATGTCATAAAAGTGTTTTTTGTAATTAACACTCCATAATTAAGAGTGGTATACATGGATTGGGGGTTGGTTCTGGTCCCAGTTCCACCCTAGGTCATCAAACTATACAGAGGAGCATATGGAATCGATCATGTAGGCCAACATATAAAAACATGGTTTCTTCATACCTAGGAGATTCTTCACATGTAGACATATATTGAAAGCTAGGATGTCTTCCCAGTTGAATACTTGACCCATCCTGACGATGGTGTGTGCCAAAGGCAGCCAATCAGTTTGAAAATGTGTTCTCTTTTCCTCTCCATATAGTCAGAAAATCATGACTACTAGCATTTTGTAGGGCGTCTTGAGCCTGTGAGTAGGAACTAATTTGTGGCCTTGTTTGAGGGTTTCATCTTCGTCGACCCACCAGTGTTTCAATAACTCCATTGGTCCTTTGATCGAATGGGAAAACCCTTTTAAGAATGGTTCATTTAGAGAGCATGTGGAGTGGGAAGATGATATCTAGAGACAATGTCTTCAGATCTCAGGGACGCTACCCACGTCCCCTATTTTCTCACGATGGTTGATGTTGTTGCATCAAATTGTTTGTGGAACCATTTTGCTTCCTTGTTGTATGGGAAAAGCGGTGGTCGGGTAGCTACTAGATGGATGTCGCTTCTTAGGATATTTTGGTAAACTCCCAAATTCTCTTCATTTGCAAGGAAATCTGCAGGATTGAAGATCTTGTAGATTTCTTCGTAACCAAGGAAGTGGTATTCACCAATGTGGTGATTAGTATCAGTCATCAACACTTAAACTAGTCGAGACCATGGTTTAGGTCCTGCAGTTGACTAGAAGTACACTGAGCCCTTTTTTCTTTTGGGGTTTTGGCTTGTCATGATTGATTATCAGCTGATCATATATTACCACGTTGAATCGCGTATCAGCCTAATAAACACAATGTGTTAATAGTAACAAAAAAAATATTTAAAAGACAAAATGGGCTACCTATGATTAAGTGGCTACAGTAGTTGTGTAGTAACACTTAGTAAAAAATCAAGACAGAACAAATGCTTCGTAAGATTATGGCATAAAATATGTTGGAAAAGGGGAGTTTATAGCTCATAATGCACATCAAACCATCGTAAATGTGCCATAACTTAGGTGTGTATGAGAATCGTTTCTAGATCTAGACTTAACCCTATAATTAATTCTCATTAAGGGTGGTTGTTGCCCAAATTCGTGTATCATAGGTGGTGAAAGGTTGAGTTTAAAAAGAAGACCATTATCAGATTCATGCATTCAGAAAGGGAAGGATCGTAGATTAATTTGAGCTCTGATGGGAGGGGTATCGAAAGTATATTCTCTTTTCTTTATAAAAGTGTGTTGACCTGACACATATGAAACATTGCGAGGGAGGTGGGGCCTGTTAGAGTCTTGGCGTCAGAGGTCGTTAGGGTGAGGTTCAAACTAAATCCCAAAGAAAAGGCATTGCAATAATATTCTCTTTTATATAAAGTTGTGATGAGCGTACTCTTTGCAAGAATTCAGAGAAAATCCATTGGAGTTTACAGGATGAGGAAATGTTTGAACTCCAACGGAAGTGGTATCGAAAGAATACTATTTAATCCTGGGAAAATGTTCTAAAATGCACGTGGGAGGGCTCAAAAAGGTTCTCAAAGTTAGACTTTCTAAGTTCAAGGGATGAGGAACAAACATGACTCCGAAAAGAATGGTATTTGGAATAGTGACAAGTCATGAAAGAAATAAAAGGAAATTTATTGAAGATCGGTAAACAGGGAAGAAAAGGTTCCGATCTTAGGATGCCACTTGGGGAGGTAGTAGTTGGATACGTCGTACTGACTTAGGGAGCGAAATGGGTTGGGTTTGAATCTATTAATCCATGGGGTGACACGTGAGGGGCAAAGTTGATATGTCATAGCTATCAGAGTGCGATGATCGGAGTTTTGGGTGTCGTGTGGAGTGAAATACTTCGATGAGTATGATTCCGACAAACCCCTTTCCAATGAGAACATTGAAAAGGTTTCTATTGGAATAAAATATGGTGTGAGTATTGTTTCGAATCGATCATGATTTAAGCTCGTATTTCTTTAGTGAAGCAGAAATGTACCTTGTAGGAAAAATTCAAGCACAAAAAGAGGGACCTATACAATAAAAATAAATAAAATGGGTCATTGTGGGAGGTGAGCCATAACAAATGGTGACTTACTAGGAAGAACCAATTATCTCTAAGTTCAAAAGAGAGTGGCTTTAACCATATTAAAGAAAAAATTACCTTTTTATAGTTCAATAAGTATACAGATTGAGGACCCCACATAAAGTATCATGAGGACAAGATATAAATAAAGAATGTTACCAGTGATCTTCCACATAATTAGAGTGAGTGTTAATGGGAATTTACTTCATACATCCATAGTGAAACATTGAGAGTAACACCACAGAGGAATTATTATCAAATGTTATAGACCAAATTTTTTTCCTCATCTCTCATTCCCAACATTGATTCGTTGCTAGCGAGAGTCCATAGCCAATGAAAGTCTTTGTTTCCCACAGTTGATTTTTCAATATATATATATATATATATATCTGTTGATGGTGTGTTAGGTCCATATTATCTTTTTCCCTTTCTTCTTCAAGTTTTAACAACATGTTTAACTTCTCTTGCATTACTGGGCAAGCCTCGTCTTGGGTAGATTGGGCCAGTTGCAAGGCAGGTAGGAAAGTATGGGTAAGCACCATGTCTTCATGTCCATATACTAGGAAGAAAGGGGATTTACAAATGGATGAATTGGGAGTTACTCTGTCAACCCACAGGGCATTCTGAAGAGCAAGGTGTCAATTTCTTTGATGGTATTTGATAGTTTTCTTGAGGATTTTAATAAGGTTCTTATTAGTCGAATCTGCCAAACCGTTCCCTTGTGGTTAGTAATTCGTTGAATACTTAACCTTAATATTCCATTCCAAATCAATTCTAGTCAATTTAAGAGAAGAAAAATACTTTGCATTATCAAAGAATAATGAGTCTAGAATTCCAAACTCGGTGATGATATGGGATTCAAGGAATGAAGTCACATAAGTTTCGTTGATAGTCTTCAAGGGGATTTCTTCGCTCCATTTGGTGAAATAATTGGTAGTTGTAAATATGTATTTTTTCAAATGGGAAAAGTTTTGATTTATCTCCCTGATCACGTCTATCCCCCATTTTTGAAAAGGGTGTTCGATGATCACAGGCTGTAGAGGGAAGACAACTTTTTTTTCTCTCACGACTAACATTTGGAACTGTTGGAATTTCCTTGCATATGTGTGAGAGTCCTTGAATAAAGTGGGTCAATAGTATACAGCTCTGAGGATTTTTTGATCCACTATGTCTCCACCATAATTTCAACCAGTTGGTCCATCATGGAGTTCGGATGAGACCCTTTTTGCATCCCGCTTCTCAAGACATCTAAGAAAAACACCATCGTAATTTTTTCTACATAGAATCCCTTGGATGATATGATACTGAGTAGACTTGAACCCGAGGGCCATTTTTTCTTGGGCTCGAGATAATCCAGGGTAGTCCCATGATTTAAGTAATATTTCATTTTGTAAAACCATTGGTCGAAGTTGACCAAGATGTAGCGAATTTCTCTTGCATACAGCTCTTGATCCTGATACAGAGCATCTTCATGTGATCCATCGCTCATTGATTTTGTAGCCAGTTTGCATAGCACCTATCCTTTGATGATTTTCACATGCTTAATATCTAGGTCATATTCCTATAGAGTTGTAATCCAATTATCTCTCTTTTCTGCTAATTCTATATGTACCAATAGGTTCCTCACGGTAGGGTAAGGAACAATAACTTTGGTCTTGAACTTGAGAAAAAATGGCCTGAAGTGTTTGACAACTTTAAATACAACATAGTCTTGTTTATCCACTTCCAGGTAGTTCATCTCTTCCTCTTGTAAGACATAACTCATAAAAGCTACAAGGAATTCATTTCCTTCCTCGTTCTTTTACGTCAAAACAACCACAAATGAAATAATTGATGCAAAGGTGTAAAGGATGAACTCCTGACTAAAATTTGGGCTTAACAATTTTTGATCTTGTGTTATGTTTGTTTTGATCTTATTCAAAGATTTTTTTTATTTAGATCCCCATTTGAATTCGACATTCTTTTTTATCATGTCTTGCATGGGTTTAACTGTTTCCAAAAAATGGGGGACGAATCGTATTACAAATTTTATCCTCCCCATGAATGATTGCATCTATTTTTTGTTGTGAGGGGTAGAGATATTTGCAATTGCTTCAGTTCTCCCAAGTTTGATTTTCATACCATACTTGAAAACAATGAATCCTAGCAGTTTGCTTCCATCGATAACAAAAATTGATTTCTTAGGATTGAGAGAAACACCATACCTTTTGCATCTATTAAATACTTTCTTCAAATGAGTTATATGGTCTTTTATGTCCCTTGAAAAGATATTAATGTCATCAAGATACACCACAACACATTCTCCAAGTGGACCATTGAAGGAAATGTCCATATCCCTCTAGAATGTGGCTCTGGCATTGATGAGACCAAATGACATCTTCATGTAAGCATGTGTTCCCCACTTGGTTCAGAAAGCTATTTTTAATTGATAATAATGGGCCACTAAGACTTGGTTGTAACCCTAAAAAAAATATATAAGGGAGAGCATCTCAAAGTCGGATATCCACTGCAGGATTTGTTCCATCGGGAGCACTGGGTAATTAGCCTTCACTGAGGCTCTGTTCAGATTCGTCAAATCAATACAAATCCTTATTATTTTTCCTTACTGGTACTAAGTTGGAGATCCATTGCATATGTCTAACTGGGATTATGATCTTGGCCGCTAGCAACTTATTCAATTCTTCTTTGACCTGAGGCTCAAGATTGGGGTGCATCTTCCTCGGCTTTTGTTGAAATTGTTTCGTCATAGAATTCATGGGAATTATATGTTGTATGATGTTTTTGTCATACGTCTTCATATTCTCATACGTCCAAGCGAATATGTATTTGTATTCCTAGAATAATTTGACATAAGTTTGTTTTTATTCACGAGAACAATTTTTTCCCAGATTAATGTTTTGAGGCATGGTATTTATCCCCAAGTTCACAACTTCAAACTGCATAGATGAACTGTTGGTTTTTCAATTGATAACTTTCTTGAACTTGTCTTGGAGATCATAGAGTTTTTCCAATGTCACTATGTTCCCTGGGATACAGTTGGTTGAACCTGATGTGTTGTGTGATTGAACTAAGTTGGTAATATCCGAATTCACTAGCTAGCCATGTCAGCTTTCATCAATGATAGAGTCTTTGAAAGTATCTTTGAGATGTAATAAATTTATCAGTTGTTGGTTGTCATCAAAGACTCTCCAATTTTCAATATTGTCAGGAATTGAAGGCTTTTATAAAATTTCAACAGAAAAAGTGTCAGGTATCAATCCATCCAAGGGTATTAACCTAGATGCTACATTGGCCAGCAAATCAGCGTCACCGTTTAGAGAACAAGGTATCGAACTAATATTAAATGCAACAAAATATTTGATCAGTTCCCAAACCTCAATTTGATAGTGTTTCAAATGACTTGAAAGACAATGAATGGTGCTCCTAACCTGTTTTATGATCATTTATGAATCACCAAATACCTTGATTTTCTCAGCTTTCAAATATGATGCCTTTCTTAACCCCTTGTAACAAGGCCTTGTATTCAAAAATATTATTGGTGCATGGTAATTCTAGTATGAATGTGATTAATGTTTTTCTTCCTGACGTATCTTTCAATATAAAACTAGCACCTGCACCTTCTAAAGATTTGGATACATCAAAAAATAGTGTCCACATGTTAGGATCCCCTTTCTTTGTTGCAACATTTGATTTTAAGTTTTCATATATATATTTTTTGTTTTGGTGGGGTTAGTAGAGTTAACCGTCATTTCTAATATGTCCCTATAAACTATGTTAGGTTGTACATCAGAGGAATTGTTAGCATGATCTATTATATTACAGTTGGGCTCAACAATCTAGGTGCAATGAAGGATTTAATATTGTGTGTTAGATTCCGCAAGAGATGATGTTTTAGTTGTGAAATACCCAAAAAATGTTTCATATGAATAATTACCCAAAATTGAATTGTAAAACATTATCAGTTCATTTGGGTCATTCAGGTCAGTAATAACATGTTTCATATACCTTTCCATGTCAACCCTAATCTGATTCATTTTACCATTATAAGGGAGCCATAAGTGATACCAATCGTAGAAAAGTATCCATTTAACATAGTTGACCAATCTCGACTTAAAATCATGTCATAGTTTTCAGGCATGTCTACTAATATTATGTCTATAGTTTGATGAACTTTTGGATTAGCAGACATCTTGAAATTTAGTTCCTCTCTTTGTTCCAACATTCACTTCAGGCATGTCTACTAATATTATATCTATTAGTTCCTCTCTTTGTTCCAACATTCACTTCCTTTGTGCCAGAGGAAATTTTCCCTTGTAGAGTTTTGATAAAATTTTCTTGAATTTGTGGAATATTCATAAGCTCAAACAAGGAAATATTAGCTTTTATCTTCTTTAGATCTTCTAGGAAATCATATTCTAACCTGGCCAGGGGTGTGGACTAAATATTGGGTTTCGGTGTTTGATCAATCATTTTGGGGTTGGAAGGTATGGTCTTGGAGGAATTGGGAGTAGTATTGGTAGAAGAAGATGGTTGTTTGGAAATGGATGTGGTGGGAGAAGTAGGATTAGTGGTATTTGGGGTGTCATCGGAAACCTTCTTACTAGCACTCCTATTGGTAACATCATTTTGTGACATGTGTACCTCTTCAGCTTCTTCTTCATCCTCATCATAATCAATATCCAAAAATGAGTTTAACTGTTGTTCTACAGGATCATTAGATTCATGATGTTGTTATTGATGTTCATGACTTTATTCTCCTTCATCATCAGCTTCAATCATATTTTTTGTTTCCCAAGTTTGGAGGGCCTTGACAATATCCTCCATGTTAATTCCTTCCATCTGAGAAGGGGTGGTTTTGTTGGTTGTTGGCATGTTCTTGTATTTCTTGGGGGGGAACCTAAAGAATTTTTTCTAGCTAGGGGATCCTTCTCCACCACCTTTCTTCAGGTCTATTAGGTTGTTGGATAACTTCTTAATGATCATGTGAAGAGATTCCATATCCATTGAATCATAAGGCTTCTTATCTTCATTGGGTTTAGACATAGAAAATTTACCTTTAGCTTTGTCTTTAGAGGGATCTGAGCTAGAACTTCCTATTAAACTCATCATATTCTTCTCAAACTTTAGGGCCTCTTGTAAAGCTTCTTCTAGAGTGCCTTTCTTAGAGTTTTTTACATACATGGTCATGGATAAAGGCAAACTGGAGGTGTATAATTCAATAGTTACATATTCAATGGATTTTTACGCATGTGGCATTCATTTTAATAGAGTAAGGAAGCGTTGATTTTAATCAGTAGCCAATTCTTTCGAATCCATATTGACTCACGGGAGTTCTAGAACCTAGGTGAGAAGTGTTTTGTTTTCCCCAAACTTTCTGAGGAAAGTGGTTTCAAAGGTTCTCCAATTTGTAATGGAGGCTTCTTCTAGAGATATATACCATGTTGAAGATTTATCTTCAAATGTAAGGGGGAACAAACGGAAGACGATGTCTTCATGTCAAATTCTCTGTAACCTAATACCCAGAAGGAATTTCTTCACATGATCCCTAGTACAATGACTACATCAACTAACAACTAGGTGTAATACCCCTTTTTCCCCAGCTTGTAAATATAACTATAAACTGCTAAAAGACTATGGGCAGACTGAATATGTGTGGGTGTTGGAATTGACGAACCTTTTTGTTATAAAAGGTAATGTATATATTTTTTTACTAAATAAAATGGAAAGTGTTGCATAACTGTTGAAGGGGCTTGCTAAGGTAGATCATGATGCATGAGAGAGATGGTGAGGGGAACCAACAATTGTTGAGATGACCCCCACCAGACCAGTACTTTACTATATTTAAATTATTCAGACCTAGAACAATCCTTTGACCCAAAAAAATAAATTACTATTCAGGATGGTAGTTGGGAAGTCCTCCTCAAGAGTCAATGAGGAGATGGGAAGAGTACCCATTTGAAAAATTCTTGACCTGACCACAAAATGTGGATTTGGACCAATGAAATCTTGATGAGGAAGGTAAGAAAAGAAGGGAAATTTGTGGGCAGAGGTAGAGGATGCAAGAGAAATGGGTTTGGTGACCATTTTCTAAGGAGGGAAAGCATGTGTAGCTCTCTCATTCTGAAGAGAGATGAAAAACAAATATTTTTTGGGAACAATAATTTTTGGGCAGGGTTTTCAGTCCAAGCTAATAAACGAGGTTGCAGATAAGATGAGTGACTTGGGAAGAACTCATTGCATACCCCCTTGCTTGGAGGAGAGAAAACCAATCTACCAAGTTCTTGCGGGAGGAGGAGAGTGGCCTCCATCCCTAATTGTTTTTTAACGAGAAGGAAGAGTCTCTCTCTCAGAGCATCACAATATAGCTAGGTGGTGGCCAACAGTAAATCCATCTAGGATTTTTTGTGCTCACGGTTGGGTGGAAAAGGGAACCCCTCTCAGCAATTGCTTCACTATCTGTTTTATTGATAAGTACTCTTATACCTTATGTACTAGAATTTAAATGAGTGGTTGAATGTTTGTGTCTATGAATAAAATTTGCATTGTATGATAAATATTAGAAATGATTATTGTTATTTTGTGAACCCCTACATTTGAATGGTTTATTTTTTCCTCTGCTTGGTAGCAGGAGAACTATTAGACATGGGTCTTCAAATGAATTTAGGAATAATTTTACGTTTTCTGTGATGGTTGGAAAATCCTTAAGGGAATTTTCCCAAGGATTGATTTTGTAATGTAAGAGTCGAGGCATCCTTTGTTGGAATGCTTCAGTCCTATCGACCCCCCAAATTTACCTTCATAGGTTACTAAATTCGAGCTCTGTGGAGGGAGGACGCCTCCTTCAAACCATTTGTTTGTGTGACTGATGGCTCATGCCCACGGCCCAAACCAAATAGCAGCTAAGAGTAGAGTGTGTAGCCTCAAAAATGGTCAGGGAATCCATATGACTAGGACCTTGGAACCCTTTTCTAGGTTCGAAAGGAGATAATCCCTCTTGGCTTCGGAACTTCGGGAGTCTGAAGCTTCAAGATGTTATAACTATACAACATGCAAAACCAACCGAAGTCAACCTGTTGGTACGGTTACTAGAGAGGTTGACTGACATCTGGCAGTTTCCTTAACCATGACTGTTAGCGACATTTCTTGTCCTAGGCACAAGAGTATTTGGGTCTGCAAGTTGTGCGAGGAGCACCCAAGCGCAGCATGGAAAATTCTCGTTTCAAGCTTCCAGCCAGTAAGCGAGCGAAATTATATTGATGACAGTCCAGATCCTTTCATAAGAGCAGATCGGCGGTCAGCGAGAAATCTCAGATAGTAGAGTTGCGCCGAGATTAGCGCAAATAGATCACGCCCATATTGTATGTGGGGAAGAATAACAGCCATCCATCCGAGGGACGCATGGCGTGAGATCCAATCACATCGGCTTTTCGGCAGTCGCGAGTTCAAGGGGTGAAGGTTTTATGTCGTTGTACATTTTGAAACCCCGAACCCTGAAGCGCCGATGGCACCCAAAGTCGGGCCCGCAGTATCAAGGGGCAGTCTCAGCAGTCCATCTGAAGCGGACACCTGGTACGCGATTAGGCTCCCCGCCTTTTTTCCCATCGCGGTTTCGAAGTGCAAGTAGCAGCTCCCTCATATCCCCGATGCGTGAAGTAACGAGAGCATCCAGGACCTAGGGCCCACAGCAACGTCGGGAGAGTTTAGGACCATCAGATTTGGAGGACGCGTGGTGCCCAATTGAGCCTTCTCGGTGTCGGCGTTTCACCCATCGCAACTATGATAAGCAAGGATCAACTCCTTTCTATTCACGAACACCGAAAGCCCCTATGGAAATAAAAGCAGGGTCACGGTCCGTGGTCATTTGGGAAACAAAAGAGCTAAGCAAAAGGGGCCAAAAGTGTTGAGTCTAGTCGCCAAAAGGATCATCGCGATTTCCAAATGCCACCGTATACGATTTCGCTCCCGGTTTTCGCTTGGAGTAAATGAAGGCAAAAACGGATGGTTGAAACCTCCTTTCATTCATTGAATATGAGATATGGAGGGTTTGGCAAGCAGTCTGTTCGAAGGAGTTATGTGTACTGATTATCCAAACAAGCCATGCCGAAGTCCTCGATTAGACAGAGAAGTCTGCACACGCCATTTTGGCATTTAATGTTTCAGCTACCTCCCCTGCAAAGGCCATGCGAAGTTAAGTTAGCATCTATCATAGGCGCACGATCATCCCGAGTCTGCATGCGCAGACTGTCATAGGACATGCAGATGCAATGTTTTTAATGCAGTGTCTTGTTTTTGTTGATGTAGTTGTTTTTTAGTATATGTAGGCGTTTTCTCCATTTTTGTAAGCATCGATGGTTGAGCAAGGCTCCCAGTGGTAAACTTTAATGAAGCACTGTTTTCCTGGTTATGTCTAGACTCTTGAGACTTCTTGTCTTATGAATGTCAGTTTTTCTTTCGCGTCTTTGTTTACACTGTATTAGAACGGCTCGGAATTGGAGAATCCAGTCGAGTTGTAACTATTATAGGATGATGTAGAGTTTGATCACTGTAACAGGTTTCTAATCGGTCCCTGTGATTTTCTTAGCACTGAACGACATGGAATTGGAGAATCTAGTCAAGTCCCCCTTTTCAGTTTCTCGAAGCTCTAAACTAGAGGACCTCGCATTCAGAGTTTTTCTTCTACAAATTACTGAAAGGCCTGTTGCCTGAGGTAGTTTGTCCACTCCTCTCACCAAGTCTTCAACCTGCTCATTTTCAAATCAACCCACTGACTGAAGTTAGATCAAGACCTCCTTTGTTCCTCGCATGCCAGACCCAGTCCCTGAGTTTGAGTGATATCTTCCCTAGTCTCTACCCATTTTATCACCCATTAAAAACTACCGTGAAATAAAACTGATGGGCGTCGGGCTCTTCTCCTGCTGCAATCCAGGAGTGACTTCCGTCGCCAACATTTCTGGCG
>ML779298.1:689214-710956 GCA_009831015.1 Picea engelmannii | reverse complement strand
ATGATGTATACTATCCATTCATGGGTGTTGTATATGCATGTGCATTTTCCTTCATGTCCAAATACCTTTATCAATCTTGCGGTCCAAAACCCATGACTAGGGTTGACATCAATGACAACAATCAATCTTCCAACATTATTTTAAAAAACATGCAACATGGTATCTTCAAATAATTATATAGTATAATTAAAGTGCAATGGATCGTTACATACCACAAAAATGTGTTAGTCCTAGGGCATCATGAATTGTCCATACAAGTATTCCATGGAATTGAAATTCCTTTGCAAATGTCATACATAGTGATGATGACCCATAACTTTAGTAACTCGTCGATGAGAGGCTCGATATATACATTCATATATTTATCCTGGTACTTACCTAATTGTTTGAAATTACACATAATTACTAACATGATGTGCATATATAAGTAAATAAATAAATACAAGATATTATGCAACTAGAAATACAAATGAAATCTTACATTCGGAAAATTAATGATAACATTACATACCTGGAACAATCATTGTCAACATTATGTGCTCCCTCTTTATTGACATCCAAGGAGGAATGTTATTGTTGATAACAAAAATTTCCCACACTAAGTAAATAGATCTGAGCTCCCCAAATGGATTAACACCGTCAACGACCAATGAAAGCCTAACATTACGAGGTCCATCTTTAAAAACTAGCCATTTTTCCTCAATTTCCTTAAATGCATAACCATCTGCAGGCATTCAAAGAAAACCATCTCCACTTCTATTACGTGCATGGTAATCCATAAACTGTGTTATTCTTTCACACCGGAACAGTCATTGCAAACGTGGAATTATGGGAATATGACGAAGAACCTTACGAGGCACCTTTTTTGTTAGTTGATCGGTTGGATATCTACTGGTCTGACATTGTGGGCATTCTGTTTTCGACGCATTTTGTCCATAGTATATAATATGATCATTGGGACATGCATCTATAGCTTGATACTCCATTCCAATTTCTTTCATAATGGCATTTAAATCTCGGTATGTGCGAGGTAAAATATTTGACGATGGTAACAGAATTCACCTAACAATCTACGACATAAAAAATAAGTAATTAGTGTGAAGAATGTTATAATTTGTAAATATTTAATTCTTATTTGAAACATTAATTAAAACCAAAAACAAGCAAAAAAAATCAACCTTTATGTATACGTGATGATGAACCATATTACATACCTTAGGATCTATGTCATACAACTGTTTGACAAACCATTCAAAACCTTTAAGTTCACCAACAATAATGTAGCAGAAAGAAGATTTKMTTTTGAACCTTCATAAAGTGGKTTTTHTKCCTTCTCTAGYAGAGGTWYVTCAAKATCACCAATGTCCTCATCWTCATCCTYRTYCRRTCRAGYGAAYAAGTCTTRGATCAATTCATTTGTCCCATCGTCTTCAACTATATTGTTATTATTGTCATCTTCTTCCATAGGATCATTAACTTGATCTTCAATATTCGACACTCCAAATTCCTCGGCACCTTGTAGTACAACATCATTTCTGCTAGTACTTGGTGCATTCAGATGCTTAGGGGGCTAGCCTGACTTTATAATTACAAGTAGTCATATGAAATTAGTGTACTGCATAAGAAATATTTAAACAATATAAAATTTTATAAATACAATCAATATAAAGATATAATAATGAATATATAGTTTACCAGGGGGCGATATTCATTTGGTCCACCTTCAACGTGCCCATGGGTTCTGTAATGTCTTACAGTTGTTTGTATTAAAATTCTTCTAACTTTTGTGCTCCCGCATTTAGCGCAAGGGCAATAACATCTCTTGTCACCTTTTCCATAATATCTCCACATTCTTCACCACAACCAAAATATTGAGACGATTATGTTATAAAGTTCAGTGATGGTGTGCTAGATCTATTCGATTCTTGAAATGCAATAGACCAAACCATACAATATATTTTACCACATAAGATTCAAAGCTTCACCATAACCAAGTAACATAATCAAATGACATAATAGAACTAGGGCAAGAGATAAAGTCACATATAAGCATGGAAAAATTAGCATGTTCACAGACGACATAAAATCTACATAAACGTATAAGGTTATAAAATATTAAAGGAGACAAAAGAAAAAAAATATTTAACTAACCTTCAAAGTCTAAAATCCTCTTGCACGCCTTGAACAATGATCACAAAACTAACCTTTGTAAATCAAAGATCAGTTCGATCTCTTAATAAACAAGCAAACCTTCACATAAAAACAAAGATTAGCAAAGCTATAACACATAAAAGATGTCGCAACTATAACAAATTAGTCGAAATTTGGTTCGAATAAACTAATTTATAGATTCGTCATCATCGGAATTATGACAACTATAACCCTAAATTAAGGTTGACCATTTCGAAGTCAATGACCATTATGTTGACCTACAAATGGCTATATTAAAGTGTCGGAACTGAGCGTCGTACTTCCGACGACCTTAGAACACGTCGTAAATCCGACGTTATCGAGACTAATTTAAAAAAAAAAAACAGTAAAATTTCATTTTTTTTAATTTTTTTCGACAAAAAAATTGATTTTATCACAATCGTCGTAATAGTTTGTTGATTTTTTAGCCTATATGTAATAGTTATAGTGGGTTGAGATGTTTGTTTGATCAACCAAAACTCAATGCTAGACAAGCTAGGTGGGTGGCTCTACTCAGTGAGTTTGATTTTGAAATAAAACATATCAAAGGAAAATAAAATAGGGGGGTTAATGCCCTTAGTAGAAGTATGAAAGTGATTCACTTGGCAGTTGTGAGCACCTATGAATCAGACATCAAGGAGAGAGTCTAAAGTGCACAAGAAACATATGCATTTTTCAATACTGCAAAATTTACCTAGAGCAAGAGCCCATAGGATGAAGTATGAGGGCTATCAATTGTTGAATGATGGCCTGCTAACTTACAAAGGTAGGTTGTATATATCAAACTGTGATGACTTGAAGAGGTTCATAATGGATGAACTACATAAAATACCATATATCATTCATCCTAGTTATTAGAAATTTATCACAACCACTAGGAAATTGTTTTATTGGCCCGAACTGAAAAAGGACATAGTTGATTACTTAGCTAAATGTCTAGAATGTTAATATATTAAGGCAAAAAATTGGCATCTAGCAGGGTTGTTGCAGCCCATACCAATCCCAGAATGGAAATGGGAAACCATTTCAATGGATTTCATCACAGGGTTACCAAAATCAACTGAATAGAATGACTCCATTATGGTAGTTGTGGAAAAACTAAGCAAGGTTGCTCACTTTATTCCCTTCAAATCAACTTGAAAGGAAATATATATTGCCAGTATTTTCATGAAAGAAATATTTAGACTTCATAGCATTCGTAATAAAATCATATCCGACAGAGATGCAAAATTTACTTCAAACTTTTGAAAATCTTTGTTTGATGGTTTTGAAACTAAATTTCTATTTAGTACAACCTATCACCCTCAAAATGATGGGAAGACGGAGAAGGTAAACCAAGTGTTAGAGGAAATGTTAAGGATGCATGTAATGCACCATCCCAAGAAGTGGGAATATTACCTACCACTAGTAGAGTTTGCTTATAAAAATGGCTATCAAGAGTCATTGAAGATGAGCCCTTTTGAGGCCCTCTATGGTAGACAATGCAATATTCCAATCGGTTGGAATAAACCAGTAGACAGAATTACACTCAGGCCAAATATGCTGAAGGAAATGGAACAACAAGTAGTTCAAATAAAATAGAATTTGAAAATATCTCAAGATAGATAGAAAATCTATGCAAACAGAAAAAGGAATCCTAAAGAGTTCAAAGCAAGGGATCATGTGTATCTCCGAGTTAGGCCCAGAAAAAGTTCCTTGAGAATGGGAGCTTGTGCCAAGATGGCACCTCGGTATTGTGGACCCTTTGAAATTTTGGATAGAGTGGGACCTGTAGCATATAGACTAGCACTTCCTCCCACAGTGAAGGCACATAATGTTTTCCATGTTTCGTTACTAAAGAAATATGTACATGATTCTAATCATATAATTGATTGGTTAGTGATTCAGGTGGAACCAGAGGGAGAATTCCTGCTAGAGCCAAAACACATAATAGACAGGAAAGAAATTCCACTCAGGAAAAAAACCATTGCACAGGTCAAGGTGTAGTGAAAACACTTTGGTCCAGATGAAGCTACATGGGAAATGGAGGATGCCATGAAACATGCATACCCATTTTTGTTTACTTATGTACATACAGAGAACATCGGGAGGTAGAACATCAAGGATGATGTTCATTTAAGGGGCAGGGGATTGTAATACCCTTGTTTCCACAGCTTGTAAATATAATTATAACCTCCTAAAAGACTATGGGTAGAATGAATATGTGTGGGTGTTAGAATTGATGAACCTTTTTGTTATAAAAGATAATGTATATATTTTGTTACTAAATAAAATGGAAAGTGTTGCATAACTATTGAAGGCGCTTGACAAGGTAGATCATGATGCATGAGAGAGATGGTGAGGGGAACCAACAATGGTTGAGATTACCCCCACTAGACCAGTACTTTACTGGATTTAAATTATTCAGACCTAGAACAGTCCTTTGACCCAGATAAATAAATTGCCAGTCAGGTTGGTAGTTAGGAAGTCCTCCTCAAGAGTCAATGAGGAGATGCGAAGAGTACCCATCTGAAAAATTCTTGACCTGACCATGAAATGGGGATTTGGGCCCACAAAATCTTGTTGAGGAACGTAAGAAAAGAAGGGAAATTTGTGGGCAAAGGCAGAGGATGCAAGAGGAATGGCTCTGGTGATCATTTTCTAAGGAGGGACAACATGTGCGGCTCTTTGGTTATGAAGAGAACCGGAAAAAAAAATTGTTCTAGGAACATGAATTGTTGGGCAGTGTTTTCAGTCCAAGTTGATAAACGGGGTTGTAGACAAGATGAATAACTAAGGAAGAACTCATTGCAAACCCCCTCACTTGGAGGAGATAAAATCAATCTTCCAAGTTCCTGTGGGAGGAGGAGAGTGGCCTTCATCCCTGATTGTTGTTGAACAAGAAGGAAGAGTCTCTATATCAAAGAATTGTGATCTAGCTAGGGGGTGTCCAACGATAAATCCGTCCAGGAGTTGTTGTGCCTATAGTTGGGTGGAAAAGGGCACCCCTCTCAGCAGTTGGTTCACTATTTGTTTTCTTGATAAGTATTCTTATACCCTATGTACTATAATTGAAATGAGTGGTTGGATGTCTGTGTTTATCACTAAAATTTGCATTGTATGATAAATATTAGAAATTCTTATTATTCTTTTGTGAACCCCTGCATTTGAATGGTTTATGTTTTCCTCTACTTAGAAGCAGAAGAAATATTATACATGGGTCTTCGAATGAATTTAGGAATAATTTTACGTTTTTTGTGATGGTCGGAAAATCCTTAAGGGAATTTTCCCAATGAATGATTTTGTAATGTAAGATTTGGGGCAGCCTTCATTTGAATGCTTCAGTCTTTTCGACCCCCCAAATTTACCTTTGTAGGTTACTAAATTCAAGATTTATGGAGGGAGGTCCTCCTTCAAACCATTTGTTTGTGTGACCGAGGGCTCATGCCCACGACCCAAACCAAATCTCGGCTAAGAATAGAGCGTTGATCCCCAGAAATGGTCAGGGAATCCATATGACCATGACCTTGGAACCCTTCACCGGGTCCGAAAGGAGCTAAGCCCTCTTGACTTCAGAACTTCGGGAGTCCGAAGCATCGGGATTTTATAACTATACAACATGAAAAACCAACCTAAGGCAACATGTTGGTACAGTTACTAGAGAGGTTGACCAACATATGGCAGTTTCCTTAACCATGACCGTGGGATTTGTCCCATTGTTAGACCTTGATCCACTTCTCATTTGTGAAGCGACGAGGACTGTCGATGAAAGGATGCTTCAGGATCTCCCCTGACTATTGGATCTAAGTCATGGTCAATCCAGCGTTGACCACTCAGAGAGAACAAGAGTGTTAAACGAGCGAAACCCTCAAACGTCGAAGTCGTGAAGTGACGAGGACCATCAATTTGAGGATTCTTCAAGATCTCCCATAACCGTTGTATCTAAGTCATGGCCAATATGGAATTGAACACTATGGGAGAACAATAGTGTTAAATGGGAGAAACCCCTGAACGTTGAAGTCGCGAAGCGATGAGGACCATCGATCTGAGGATGCTTTGGGATATCCCTTGACAATTGGATCTAAGTCATGGCCAGTTCGGTGCTGACCCCTCTGGGAGTAAAAAGGAAACTAAACAACCAAACACCTGAACACCAAAGTCGCGAAGCAATGGTGGTCATAGATATATGGATATATGTGGACTTATCTCGACCATGGGATAAAAGGGGTATTGGGAGGTTTTTGCAGGAGTTTCGACTTTTGGAGCTCCGGGTGATTTCGCAGGTAGGAGAGGCTAGAGGCTCTCGGAGTTTGTCCATCTGTAGTGATGTGGAATGTTGACATCACCTAGGATGATGTGGACCCATGTTCATCATGCCACGTGTCACCTTGATTTGTAATTTCTACAAACCTTATATTCCAATTGGAACATGACACGTGTCACCCATTGATGGGGCCACATGTCATCTCTTCCCTTTGTCACGTTTCAACCCCCTGGCACATGCCTGCTTGGTCTAATACCTAGTGGAATACCTGGGGCACTGGGAGTTCAGGACTTCGAGGAACTTAGGATGCTAGAACGTTGGGGTTAATCAGTCAAAGCCTCTAACCTATTTGTCCCTTCCTATGCATTTAACACACCACCACATATAAGTGTGGACCCTTTGGGAGTCCTGGGTTTCAAAACTTCAGAGGTTTGGAGTGGTATTTTGGATAATTCAAAAGGGACAAAGGCCTAGACTTACTTTCTGCTCCTACAGACTGTAAGAATAATTTAAATGCAATCAATTAACCAAGTGGGACCTTCTTTGTAGCATTGGCATTCAGGAGATCTGGGTTCATAAATGCATGATGAGAAAATTTCGCTGAAGTCCAAAGACTTAGGCATTAACTAATATTAATAACCCTAAGTTCCCTTGGATATTTAGTAAGGAGTTGGGTTTAGCTATATTGATGATTAATTAACTCAATAGGTCTAGAGGAGCTAGACAAATGTTAACTCCTGGTTGGGAGAGTCTCCATAAACTATGATGATGTGGAGTTCCAAGAGACAGGGAGCCGCATGGGTGCCACATGGCTATGAGAGACTCTAGTTAATGAAGGAATAAAGAACTTTGAAGCGTCATAACTTGCAATCCAGAACACATATCTGGAAAAATTCATAGTCGTTGGAAAACCCTTTCCGAACTGAAGACAATGGGACCCTAGTTACAAGGATTCGAGGCGATTAAGAAAAGTGAAATTTTGATGCCCCATCCCTTAAAAATGTACTTAGTGGTCAGGTGTGTGACATCATGGCTAGTAGGGGGGAGGATTTTGGTTTTCATTTGCTCCAGCCATTTTTGAGGGTTGATATACGATAATATTATATGGATTTTTTTCAATTTCTCTCTAAAACTCGTCTCTTCCTTCATAATTTTCCTCTGGCTTGTCTCTTGTAATGTGAGGGGGTGACTTGAGAGGAGAGGGTGGTCTACCTCCTACTCCACCAACTAACAAATAATATTCAAGTTCAACGTCGGACGTTTTTGGAAAATCGGAAGTGTCTTCAGGAAGGTGATATTCAGGGGTTCCAACTGAAGGGTTTCCTTAATATGCATTTGGGTTGGTGAAGAAGGGTTTTTTATTTCGAAGGTCCTCCTGATTTTCAGGCAAAGAATAGTCTAAGGGTAGTTGTCTGGTTTGTCTGATAAGTTTTCTAGTCAAGGCATGGTTGGTTCATTAAGTTGAGTGTCTGACTATGGAATCAATATCTGAGAAGGTTAGGACATGAGGTTGTGGGGAAGAAAAGGAGAGTTCAGGATGAGTATAAGTGTGATGAGTGTTGGCATGGTTTGGCATGTTCACAACATACTCTGAGGGAAGGAAAGTGTGTTCAGAGCGAATTCAATGGGAATCATTTGACGAGGAATTTTTTTCTTGCACGATAGAATGGGAAGGGTTTGAGATTCTATTTGCATACATTCAGTTCTTTATCCCTCCTTCTAGCACCATTTATGTTGACAAGACATAATGAACCGTTCAATCAAATGAGGGAAACGCCTAATGGCAGGTCCCAATTAGACCCATTCATGTTTGGAATAGTGTTTCTCGAAAGATTCTATCATAGTTACCGATCTAAATAAAATACTAACTAAATATGAATTTGAGAACCAAAGGTTCTCACATGAATTAAAAATGAAAATTTTAACTAACTAATTCTAAGCTAAGATGATTGATAATAATTCTAAGATGTAGTCTCTATTTAATTCTAAGATAACCTATCATGATCAAGAGCAAACTAACAAGGATGAATACAATGAAATATATATATTACTTTCATAGAATAAATTCATAACACGACTAACATGAAAGTTCAACAGCATGACTAGTTAGAATCAAGAAATTGATTAGTTAACTCTATCAAACTATCGCTGTAATCATTCTGAAAAACGTGGTAACTATGAACAATGCAAATATTAATTCAGAAATAATTTGTAAATCAATATTCACGTACTACAGTAATAGAAATGCATAAATAGAATAATCACATTCATACATATTGACACCATCATCTCCTACACAAATGTCTTCCAGTTCAAATTAACTTGCAGTAAAAATACTATCTAGCTCATTCTAAAACCAAAAGCCCTTTCAAATGGAAAGTCCTCCTTTTTATAGTGAGGAGTGATTGTTTTCAATTGTTATCTTTGCAATCATGAAATCAAGGTCGTTTTACAAAAAGAGACTATTCATATCTCGAATTCAAAATAAGATTACAATAACTGAAGAAGGTAACATCTAGAAAGAATTGTGAAATTTGTAATCACGAACTGCCTTGTTGTTGTAGCTAATCTTGATATTCTTTCTAGAGGGACTGATCTCTCAATATGCTCTCGAGGTTGCTTGATTGTAATATTTTTAAGACTTATTCTTTGTTGCAAACTTTGGTGGATACTTCTTGGTATAACTGCTCTATTGCATTTTTAACAAAGAGTTGGATTTTGTGGGTGAGTCGGGTGGGTTTCAACAGGTGTTCTTCAATTGATTCTTTCTCAAATTGAAATAGATTCTAAATGTTCATCTAGCTTGTTTTCTTGTGTTCCTCCACCTTAGCCATTCTTGTGTTGGAAAATGTTGTTTCATCGATGGACTGCATTGGATGTACCCCTACCTCTTATGTGAGATCATTTGCACTACTCCATAGCTTCGCGCAAGTTTCAACTACTGCCTTTTGGATGGTTTGTGCACTATTGAAGAGAGGTCTGCAAGTGTCAAAGAGCATCTAGAATATAATTTTTTCCCTCTTGGAATATACTTACAGCATGGTAGGTGGAGATTTGTGCATATCCTATCAACTGAGCATTTCCTCTAAGGCTTCACTTGCTTCGTGATGCCTTTCTTGATTCTCTACCAAAGTGCTTTGTAGTCAAAGTTTCTCTTCTCACTCAACCTGTATGCTATTTAGAAGATCGAAGAGTTCATTATTTCATGCCATGAATTATTCACTCAATATTAATGCTTATGCCTTGATTGATTCTATAGTACATGTTGATGCTCTGGTCTCTTCTATGGTTGTCTTGAGTTTCTCTTTTTTTTCCTCTAAATCGTTGTTATGGGTGTCCCGTTGTATTCTCATCCTTTTATCAATTTCTTCATTCATCTAGTCTTTTTGAGCTTGTAGGGATCTGTTCATCTTTTTTGTATTGATACTTTCAGCTGCTTCTGCGGCTTTCTAGAAATTTGTGGTCAGCTTGATCTTTACATCTTTCAACTCTGCCTATAGTTCAACTACTTTGTTCTTGGTAGTGTTGAGGGTGTTGGTTACCTCAAGGATAGATGATTCATTTAGTCCTACGAAAGCATTGAGTGCAGAGGCTGATTGAACCATGTTTTTTTCAGGATCAGGCCCTACTTTCCATTCTAATACCCTCCCTGTAGATGATTTTTACCTTGTGTCTTCTCCTCTTTTCCTCTTGGTCGATCTCTTATCGGTAATTCTTTTCCTATTATCAAAGTAGTATTCTTCAATCACTACTATTGAGCCCTCAAAATTTAGGGCTAGGGGGGAGAAGGAGGAATCTCCTCGAATAATGCTTATGGGAGAGTATTCTTGTGGGGGTACATTCATAATGCCCAAATTAGGCGTTGACGAAGAGATAGGGGTATGGCTTAAATTTTGCAAGCGTTGTTGCTTCATCAGATCTTCCACCTTCTTCTTAACTTTATCTTTATTAGCTACTTGTTTTGTCTCTTCTTCATCAACTAATCTCTTGGCTTCTTCTTCATTAGCCAACCTCTTGGCTTCTATCTCCTCAACCAATTTCTTAGCTTTGGCCTCTTCTTATTTATTCTTATGGAGTGCAGCCTATTGATCCATGCGCTCATGTTCCCTTCTTCTATTTACCTCTTTAGCCTTCATTCTATGATAATACTGCTCATCTTGGATCCTTTTTTTTTCTAGTCATTCTACCTTCTTGGTTTTCTCCTGCTCTTTGGTGATGTCGATGTCCTACTCTTGTTGAAGAAATCTTTGTAATTGGTATAGAGATGCCCTCTTGATCTCTTCTTGTTCATGTTCAGGCTCCCACTTGGCATCGTCATGGGGAAACTAATATAGGACTTCATCATAAGAGAGTGTTCCCTTAAACTTGTCCTCTTTGAAATCGACCACATGGATATTGGAATGGGTGAGACCAATAGACATGACATGGTTGATTTCCAACTCATGAGGATCATGGCCATTGGGTTCTCCCAAGCATAGTATTAACTCTTGCAGGGCCTCAGCTTCTTTCCTTGCATGTTGGTGATTGGAAATAGTGAAACTTATGATGTGAATAAGGAACACTAACCAAAGTTTTTTGTTGATGATTTTCAATAGTGCAATAACCCCTGACCCCATAGTCTAGTATGCAATATCCCTCATCAAAAAATTGTATGGGACAAAGTATGGTAAAAGGTGTGGGGCCCTAGTGGTCCCATACACCCTGATATATGAATAATATTTATAGAGAAATTAGTTGGTCACCCCTTTCATCCCATTCCAGGCTTCAAAGGAAATTTTGTGCCTAGCAAAACCAAACATAATATAGTGCAAAGGGGATAGGAAGAGATTGCATATGTCATAAAAGTGATTTCTATAATTCACACTCCATAATTGAGACTAGTATACATGGATGGGGGGTAGGTTTCGGTCCCAGTACCACCCCATGTTATCAAACTATACGGAGGAGAAGATGGCATCGATAATGTAGGTCGACATATAAAAACAAGGTTTCTTTATACCTGGAAGATTCTTCACGTGTATACATATGTTGAAAGCCAATATGTCTTCTCAGTTGACTACTTGACCCATCCTGATGATGGTGTGTGCCAAAGGCAAGCAATCGGTTTGAAAATGTGTGCTATTTTCCTCTCCATATATTTGGTAGAGCATGGCTACCAGCATTTTGTAGGGTGTCTTGAGCCTATGAGTAGCAACTAATTTATGGACTTGTTTGAGGGTTTCATCTTCACCGACCCACCAGTGTTTCATTTTATTCACTGGTCCTTTTCTTGCATGGGAAAACCCTTTTAATAATGGTTCATTTAGAGAGCATGTGGGAGTGGAAAGATGATATATGGAGCCAATGTCTTCAGGTCTCAGGGACAGTACCCACTTCCCCTATTTTCTCATGATGGTCATTGTGGTTGCATCAAATTGTTTGAGGCACCATTTCGTTGCCTCGTTTTATGGGAAAAGGGTGGTCGAGTGGCTACTAGATGGATGTTGTTTCTTAGGATATTCTGGTAAACTCCTAAATTCTTGTCATCCGCAGGTAAATATGTAGAATTGAAGATCCTATAGATTTTTTCATAAGTAGGGCAATGGTCTTCACCAGTGTGGTGATTAGGATCAGTCACCAACACTTAAACTGGTAGATATGATGGTTTAGGTCCTAAAGCTAACTGGAAGTACACCAAGGCCTTTGGTCTTTTGGGGTTCTGGCTTGTCATGATTGATTATCAGTTGATCTCATATTACCATGTTGAAACAAGTATCAACCTAATAAACACAATGTGTTAACTGTAACAACAAAAATATTTAAAATAAAAAATGGGATACATGTACTTAAGTGGATACAATAGTTGTGCAGTAACACTCGTTAAAATATCAAGACAAAACAACTACTTCGTAAACGTATGGCATAAGATAGGTATGAAAAGGGGGGTTTATAGCTCAGAACACACATCAAATCATCGTAAATATGCCATAACTCGGGTGTGTGTGAGAATCGTTTCAATATATGGCCTTAACCCTTGTCATTAATGCGCATCAAGGGTGGTGATTTCCCAGATTCATGTATCGGAGGTGGTGAAAGGTTGAGTTTAAAAAGAATACCATTATCATAGTCATGCACTTGGAGAGGGAAGGATCATAGATTAATTTGAGCTCCGATGGGAGGGGTATTGAAAGTATATTATCTTTTCTTTAGAAAAGTGTTCCGACCTAACACATATGTAGCGTGTTGGGGGAGGTGGGGCCTGTCAGAGTCTTGACATCGGAGGTCGTTAGGGTGAGGTTCAAACTAAATACCAAAGAAAATTAATCGAAGGAATATTCTCATTTATAGAAAGGTCTGCCAAGCGTACTCTTTGCAAGACTTTAGAGAAAATCCATTAGAGTTTTACAAGATGAGGAAATGTTCAAACTCCAACAGAAGCAGTATCGAAAGATTATTCTTTAATCCTGGGAGAATATGTCAGAAACACAGGTGGGAGGGCTCGAAAAGGATATCAAAGTTAGAGTTTCGGAGTTCGAGGGGATGAGGAACAAACTAGACTCTAACGAGAATGGTATCGAAGGAATAATCCTTCGATACCTTGGGAATAGTGACGAGTCCCAAAAGAAATAAAAGGAATTTTATTGAAGATCGATAAATGGGGAAGAAAAGGGTATGATCTTAGGATGCCACTTGGGTAGGTAGTAGTTGGACAGGTCATACTGACTCAAGGAGAAAGATAGGTTAGTTTTGAATCTATTAATCTAGTGGGTGCCACATAAGGGGCGAATTTGATGCATCAGAGATATCGAAGTGCAATGATTGGAGTTTTGGGTGATGTGTGGAGTGAAATACTCTCATGAGTATGATTTCGACAGACCCCTTTCCAATGAGAACATCAGGAGGGTTTCTGTCGAAATAAAATATGGTGTGAGGCTTCGTCTAAATCGATCATGACTTAAGCTCGTATTTCTTTAGTGAAGCAAGAATGTACCTTATAGGATAAATTTAGACACAAAAAGAGGGATGCATACAATAAAATAAATAAATGGGTTGTTGTGGGAGATGAGCCACAACAACCTCCAATTATCTTGCTTCACTTGAAATATTATTAGTCTAGCTCTGTGATGCCTTAGATACTTTTTTAGTAGTCTAAGTCTTCCACGTAGATTTTCTAAGACTTAGCTAGTCTCCAAGTCATTCTCTGTCCCAAAACCAAGACTTATCACATCACAAAAATCTGTGTCCACTCTTGTCAAACACTTCTTGATGGAATTACCAATGGAGGAATCCTCTTTTTATAGTGCAAGGTGCTTTTTCATTTCTTTCTTCTGAGGTGATTTACACTAAAATCCACATCCAAGTGGAACCTGTTGACTCGAAACCCTGTCACCTATTATAAAATATTTCAAATGATTGCAAGGCCTATCTATATATTATGATATAATATTAATGGGTGGGGTCCCCATTAATAAAATGAAAAAAATGATTATTTCCAAACTTTTCCTCAACATGGTATACTATTTTGGGTGATACATCTCTTCAGTAATGGAAGTTCAAAGAAATAGTTTGATGTTATGCAAATGTTTGATGATGAAAAAGATTTACTTGAATTTGAGTATGGTACATGACAGTATGCAAAAACATTGGCTTGCAGAGCTCTATGTCTTTCAGCATCATGTCAAATGGTGACACTCATAAAAGGTCTTTGCAAAGAAATTTAATCTATGCTTATGATTATATGCATGATGAATACTCAAAGCATAATATTTAAGGATTCAACAGTCTGAATGGTTTATATGGTTTGAGTTTGAAGTATATGAACATATACTGATCACATTTCAAGAGCATGAGACCTATGTTCTTGAACTTCATTAATTTGGGTTATTTGGCACTATTTTAGGTTATCGACATGACTATACCATATACTAAAGTATGCACACGATATACCAAAGTTCAAAGTCACATGGTTTTCATTTTAAAATAACTTGAGTTAATGTATTTTGGTTTGGCATGGTTGTAATCCATTGAACTTGGAATATATACATAGCATACCATAATGTGTATTTGTTGATATGTATAAGTCACATTTGAGAAATTCTTTGGGAATTGGCACATGGTATAAGCGATTTAATTTATGGTGCATTGAATTTTATGGTTGAGGTGGTATGTTATTTATAGTATGAAAACAAGGTTTAACTTATTATTGGCATTTGGTGATGGTTGGATTATTAAACTTGGTAAACATGACCATATAATAAAAGTTTGTTTTGGCATGTGTGCATCGCATGTGGTATGACTTGGGTTTTAATGAGGCTTTATATCGAAGCACGGATGTAGTGGATCCTTGTTGGCCATACATTCAATGTGAAGAGACGTGAGAATTTACTCCACGGTCCTGCATCCATCACCTTACTGGATTGAATGTTTTTGGGTCATTTTATTTTTCTTGGCTTGTTGGAAGAGAGCTCAAACTCTGCCTCTTGAGAAATCATTGTTCCTAGTAGTTCTTGTAACTTCTCTCGGTCTCCACACTAGTATAAAAAGACGTTTTGGCAAGTTATGTACTCACCAATATATCTAGCATCTATTGCAAGTTATTTGTCTTAGTTTTGATTAAATTTTGGCTTAGGTTAGCAAATTGTGTGAATAAAAAATATTTTATTTCCCTGCTCTGTCATTTCTTGAAGGAAAATGAAGAGAAAATGGTGGTTGTTTGATGATAATTGGTCGAGCTCTATCTTTTCATTGCAATACTTTATCTTTCCATTTGCTATGATTGTTTGAGAAAGTTTAAAAGTGGATAAATACTTTGAGTTTCCTTCTAGTTTGCATACAAGTTGAACAAGGTTCGAACCCAACTCTTTATTTGTAGTTTATGAGTTCTATGGTGGTTTTGGAATGAATTGGAAAGACCCTCTTCAATTTGATGAACAAATATTAATGGGTTTTGAACTCAAGTTCAATAAATCGTTCTATGGGTGAAGTTTGACCTGCCTTTAATCAAGCTAGGCTATAATGTAGTCATTGTTTAAAAGTGAAAATGGCTCAATCCCATTTCTGTGTTGAAGCCGACAGGGTTGAGATGCATGAAATTTGGTTGATGTCTTTTCCATTTGTTTTTTTGTTTCACTTTTCCTTGTTTCATCAACGAAAATTGTTTTGGTTGGCGGAGTTTTGTTTTGGGTTTTGGCAATCCAACTCTAGTCAAGTCGAAACTCGAACCCATATTTATTTCATATGCATGCAATTTAGGTCAAGTATTTCTATTGTCTCTAAAGCCTCATGATTATTCATTGGAAAAGTTTTGGTTGAGCATGCAATTTCATTCTATCAACATTTCAGTCATGGTGTCGGTGGTGAACTTATGGATAGGTGTTAGTTGTTGGGTACGTGTTATATTCTTTGCAAAATTGATCCCATGTGTTGATATGGGAGAAAAGGAATTCTAGGGGGTGCTTAGCACCCACAAGTTAGGAGGGTTGCAGGGCTTCACGTATGGGAGCCCCCGAGAAAAAAAAATTGTTATGTTTTTGGCGGGTTTTTTTTGCGGGTTTTTTTGCGTCCATTTTTGGCATTTTTTAAGCACATGGTTTTTGCCGATGGTTTTCTAATTTCAGTTAAGGAATTAGGGATGTTGAGTAATCTGGGTCAACGGATTAGGGGTTTGGATGTCGCATGATACTATATGTATATTGTATTGTAAATAATGAAGACTATGATGAATAGAAGATTAGAGGTGTGGCTTTAAATAGGTTGTTGGTTTTCCTGGTTTGGGTTTCCAGGGTAAAATATCTATGTAATGTTTGTGTGTGGCATTGTATCTTTTCTGTTTTTATTAAAAATATGTTTGTAGTAATCAATTGTACAAGGTTAAAATCTACATTTGGTATAAGAGCAATTATTAGCTTTAGAGGGACGCCTTTGTGGACAAGGGGTTGGCTCGGGTCTGTGGTAAGCCTTGTTATAATGGGAGATATGTGGTATTGATTCTTCAGGTGAAAATAAATGGCATGCAATTCAAAAATAGAGATTGAGAAATTTAATGGGCAAAGTTTTGTGATGTGGAAGCTCAAGATGGAAGATTTGTTGGTAGATAAAGATCAGTGGATCATTGTGGATCCAGGTACTGCACCTATAGGAAGGTCAACAGAAGAGTGGAAAAAGTTGGATCGAAAGGCGAAGAGCACAATTTGATTGTGTCTCTCATATTTAGTATTACTGAATGTGTCAAGGGAAGATACAACCAAGGAAAAATGGGATAAGTTGGGGATTGTGTATCAGTTTAAGTCTCTGGTAAACAAATTTTTCATGTGTGTTGGGCCCGAGATATGATCAATTTTATGACATTAATTAGATACTTTTGTCGAATGTATATATTCATTTTCATGTTTTGGAGAAGTTTTTGAAGAGATTTTGTGTCAAAACGCTATGATCCACACCAGGTATGCATAATTCGTGTTTTATGATGATCTTGATTATAATTCAGTATGTTTTTATGTTTCCAGGGATCTAATTCACATTTTTTGGTGTCACGGGGAAAAATCGTAGCATGCTTTTGCTTCTGGCACTCAGTCTAGTACTCCATCCGACACTCAGTCCAGTACTCCATCCAGCACTCCGTCCTGCACAAAAATGATGGGTGATTTGGCAGTTATGGTATTGGCGGCTAGTGGTGGGCGAATCCGAGACATGGGTTTTTCTCGTGATCATGCCCTCCATCTATTGAACTATTGACAACTCAATTTGGCTTGTTATGTTGGGCGATTATTGGCTCGCTTCATTTCGGAAGTTAGGGCATCATTAATGTAATTTACTATTTTTAGAAGAGGTTCGACCTTCCAGTGGTCGACCTCTCAGTTTGTAAAGCTTATAAATACCACCTCAGTGGTCAGACAAAAGTTAAGAAGTTGTGTGTTAGAGCCAAAGACAATTTTAGCTATGTTTTTCCATTTTCGTTTTGCCAGACTATGTAAAACCTGTGTTTTTAGTTTTAATGGTGAAATCGCTTTGTTAAAGTTCGTGGTGTGCATTTGAAGAGTAACCACGACTTGTTGGGGGACCCACCAACAGTCTGGGTAACTATTTTATCAGTGTGTTTGTGAATTAGATAACATAGATGTCTTTTTATTTTATTTTTTGTACATGAATTGTTATTTTACTTCTTTGTTATATAACTTGTTGTTTATGATTTAATTGGTTTAATTTAGTTTTTGCAAGTTATTATGAGGAATCTTGTTAGTATGCAATGAATTCTTAGTTTATAGAAGCAAGCTTGCAAGCTTAGATACTAACTGTGTGTGTAGCTAGATGATAAATTAAGTTTCTTTTATGCTGAAATAGATGATAAAAACAGAGTTTTTAATTCATGTTTTGTTTGACAGGGTTCGGTGGATGGATAGTCATTAGTCTTTAGTTTTCAATTCTAGTTTACCGATCTAGTTGCCATTTAGCTTTATTTATTTAATCTGTCATTTAGTTGCTTATTTGTTTTCTTGTCATATGCTGAAATAGTGTTTAAATTATGTTTATGAGTATTTCCTCTTTTTGCAATTTGCATTGTTAAGATAGAACTAGTTTAACTTACTTCATGCAATTTCTTTAGTAGATTTAGGTTGCAATTTCAATTTGTAGTTAATGATTGAATTTAGTATAGTATGAGTTTGCTTACGTAGTATAGAGTGCAATTGAATTTTATAGCATAATCTCTTTATAACTGTTGATGATTAATGCATGATTAAATAATCACATGGATATGCAGGATAATTGATGTTGTTTTCATAATGATTAAGTTCTCATTGGATTGCCTAATTCACACTTTTCATTTTTCTATTGAAGTCAATATTGATTTTATCCCTCTTGAATTATCTTTCATTGTTAAATGTCATCATGATATTATAAGACACCGGAGACATTCACACAACCATCAACACTATATTTGAGTTTTCATAGACTAGAAGATAGTTTTCTTTCTTTCATAGCTTAGGAGATAGTTTCCTTTCTTTTATAGGATAGATAGTCTTTTGCTTTGGTAGGTTAAAGGATAGTTTGTTTATCATAGGTTAAAGACTAGTTGTTAATTGCTTTTATTATCATAATGTTTTCAATTTAGTAGATTTCCTTTAGTAAATTAGAAATAGTTGTGAAAATTAAATTAAGAATAGAGTTCACTTGTCTCTTAGCTTAGTTAGTTGATTATTGAGTAGTTTTAATTAGTTTACTTGTTGTAGAAGTCATCCTAGGCTAGTTAGTTGTTTACTCGCTTTAATAGGTTAGTTGCTTGCTTGTTTATTTTCTTGCTTTCATAGGATAGTTGCTTATTGAATTTAAGTAGGCTAGTTGAAGTAGTTTGTTGTTGCTATTTTCTTATTAGATGAATAATTTTATTTTGCTTATTGTTATGCTTAAATAGTTTGCTTTTTCTTATTATTATGATTGAAATAGTTTGCTTTAAGTAGAGTTTTCATTTTCTTTCTTAGAACTATCCATCGATCCTTCGTTCAAAGGTTACTTCGGGTAAATAGTTTGAATTCCTTAGTAGGGTTTGACCATTAGATAGCTTTGCTTGAATAGATTAGCCCTTAGATAGCCACTTCCTTAGTTAGACTATACTACTACCAGCCCTTCTACCTTGGCATATAATTTGCTACAACTCTAAGTTTACTTACCCTGAGTTGACCATTTAATTGAGGGTTTTTAGTGTGTTTTTAATGCATATAGAACACCCATCATTTTTGGCGTCATTGCCAGGGAGTTGTCTCAAGGTAGGAAATAGTTAGGAAATAGATCATTTCTAGACCTTAGCATTAGATTGGTGGCGGGGGAACTTTAAGACGAGAGGTAAGAACCCATGCATCTGATATTGTAGGCTCCCCCAAACCCAATGGTAGTTTTTACTTTTTTTTTTTTACTTTCATGAATAGACCTAAAGACCCAAAAGGTAGATACATTAAATCTAAATCAGATCTTTCAACCAAGGTTCCCTCCAACCTTTTTGGGGGAAAGAATGTTCCACTCATAAATTTTGCAAACCGATACCGAAAAATAGGAGCTAGCTCAACTCAAAGAGCTAAAGTTTCTCTGAAGAGACTAATACAGGGAGCACTATAGAACAAGAAATTGAAGCATCATTCATATTGGGACAGGAGGCAATACCACTCAAACCTTCTGCAGAACCAAATAATACAACCTTTGCTTTTACACCACCACCAGGCACTACTACATATGACCAAATTTGCCACGGTTTTTCGTTGCTATTGCCACACATATCCGTCGCACTTTCCACGAAATCAAAGACTATTTTTTGTTGCTATATCCACAAACCAGGTGTTCGTGGAAACAACGACAAAATTAGCCCTCCATATGTCATCACCATCAAGATAGGTTTACCTTATAAAGCGTGGCAATAGTGATGAAACTTCGTCACAATAGGGACGAAAAACCATGCCAAGGTAAAAAACTTACCAACAGATTACGACACAGATGCCATACATGTGACACAAAACTGTGGAAAGTTGTGACACAAAAGCGTGTCAATAGTGACAAAAACATTTGGCAGAGACAAAACTTACGACGCAGATGCTATATGTGCGACACAAAACCGTGGCAAAGTGAGACGAACTTTCATTGCTATTTCCACGCTTGTTAAAAAAAAATCCTTGCCTTGCGACGAACTATCGTCAATATTGCCATGCTTCCTTTAAGTTAAAAAAAAAAAAAATTACATGAGATATGGTATACCATATTACATTGTAATATCTTATACCATATTGAGAAGATGTATGTTGGGATTTGTGATTCGTGATTAACCCATAGCCTTGTGGTTGACTCATTCCCTTACCAAAAAAATGAAGGTTACTCGCACTCATATAAATGAAAGAATCAAAGTTGTTCCCACGAAAAAAGTTGTAACGCTTTGAAAGAATGGTAGATCAAAACAATGAAGAACTTGTTTAAACAAATACACTTACTCCTATTCAAGTAAAGGTAACTCACCCTATTCAAATGAAGGTACATGATACCATATAAATGAAGAGAAATGGAAATGTTTAACTCGAAGGGTAGTTCACACCAAATCAAGTTAGTGTGATCACAATGTTTTGAAACGAAGGGTGGTCACATTACTCTAGGTGATAGACTTGGTGGAAATATTAAAGGGTGGTATGGCATGAACTATTGATATGATCCTACAAGGTTGAGTGTGCTTTGTTGCAATCTCTTGCAACTGTGCTTTTTCAAGTACATGATAGACTTGGTGGAAAAATAGAATGCATGGGATTTGAATATAGTAAGGATGTTCTAGTCTGAGCTTGTGGTAATCTAGGACTGATACTTATTTGTGTGTTGATGTGAAGAACTTGTTGTAGGGATGAGGTGATTAGTATCCATTGAAGATGCCATGTCCATGATCTGACGTGTTTCTCCTAGAGTGTAAACAAGAAAACTCCAACGATTAATCTTCACAATGAATATGGAATGTGTTCTATGGTACAAATAAACATTGGTGGTGGTGTGCATCCATGTTGATGAATTATAAATATGAAGAGAATGTATATAGTCATGTTTGAGTTACATTGAAGGATGGAGAACTAGAGAAGCCACCTGAGGTGTAGCGTCGTTGTGGACAATATCTAGTTGAGTAGACATAGCAGTAGAATGCTAAGTATTTGGTGTTGTTGTTTAAGAAATAATGGTTGTACATCTACCTATATAGGTATGTAGTTCTAACTAGAGAAACCATCTGAGGTATAGTGTCTATGTGGACAATATCTAGTTGAGTAGATGTAGCAATAGAATTCTAACTTTGTGGTGTTGTTCTTCATTAAGAAAGAATGGTTGTACATCTACCTATATAGGTATGTAGTTCTAACTAGAGAATCCATCTGAGGTGTGTAGTGTCGATGTGGACAGTATCTGGCTAAATAGACATAGCAATAGAATGCTAAGGCTGTGGTGTTGTTTAAGAAAAAATGGTCATAAATCTAACTATATATATGTAGTTCTAAATTGCTGGAAAAGTTAGCTAATAATGACATAAATATTATAGCTGGTGAGGAACAATTTCTCAAGGAACTATTGTATACAAAAGTGTAGTGGTTGGGTGCTAGTTCTTGCGAATCCTATTTTGTGCAAACATTATCTGGTAAAAGTCTTGTAATTATCATTGTTGTAGCCAGCAAGAGGACAAGGGAAATCAATTATCGAACTAGGTATAATAGATCATATATGTATTTTGTTAATTGGTGTGTGGTAGAAAAAAAAAAATATTGAGTTAAAAATCATTGGGGAGGTTTGGGATTTAGAATGAGAATAGTAGAGTGAGAGTGCATCTAG
>ML779298.1:656995-689114 GCA_009831015.1 Picea engelmannii | reverse complement strand
AAGTGTCTAGGATAGTCAATAAGATTCTCAGTAGTGCTCAACTTAAGCAATAAACCACTCAATTGTAAGACATCCTCTTATGCTTGATCACTAATGGAACAACTATAAATAAGTGATTCACTTCAACTAGTGAATCACACAATTCAATTGGGTTATAAGGTTTCCTTCCATCCATTGTAGGAGAACCACACTAAGTGGTCCATGTATAATATAGTGTAGAAGGTTAAAGATCCTCATAAAACACTTTTTTGTGGTTTCTCCTTGCCAATACAATATTAGCATGAGATAACATACAAAACAGTAGTTGACAAGGTCTACACATCTATCCTTTGTGCAAGGAGAATGAAGAAACTATTTTCCACATCTTCATAGCTTGTCACTTCTCACATGAATTTGGGCAACAACCAAGTGACTCACAAATGGATAAGGGAGTTGGAGTGGCTTGTCAGTAGTGATGTTAACTCATTATTGGAGGATAAATAGGTAAGGAAAAAACACCATGCATTTCCTCCTTTTGTGTTATGGGCCATGTGGGTGGCATGAAATGGCTATAGTTTTAAATACATGATCTACACTCTTCAATTTGTTTACAAGATTGAGAGTGCATACAATTCATTCTTTTTTAGCCCCAAGCAAAAGAAAGATAGGGTTGTTCTTCCTCTAAATTTGGATGAATATGTTTCGTGGGGTTTCTTTAATGGGGCCTCTCAAGAGATTCTAGGGCCTATGGAGTAAGACCTATTTACATAACAAAACACCATTAGCGGTCCTTTGAGTAGGGAGTGGCATTGATCATAAAAATGACCAACTAGTACATTCACAAAGTATTGCTACATAAAATATTTTCCGCTACTCTATTTATCCAAGCACAACCTTAACCATATTTGAGATAACCTAAACCCAAACTACCTCCTTGCTAAATCAGGCTACTCACCACCTAGGAAGTTCATCACTTAATAAAAGGTGCTTGAATCTGACATCATATAAGTTACTTTGTTGCACTTCCAACACTTAGTAATGATGATACAATTTCAATATATGTGGCAGTTGATGGGAGGTTACTTGGTTACTCTAATATAATGTTTTGATTGACAATGCATCAAAAAAGGATTTATGAGTATCTGACATTGTATATGCATGATTTAGTGATTTCAAGGGTACAATATTCCCAGATTTGGGTTTGCACATTATTTATGTTTATCATTAAGATGAAGTCATGTTCTAGAACAAATGTGGCAACATCATTGCCCATGCATTTCTACTCACTTTGATATTTTATTATATGCTACATAGTGGTTTCGAGTGTCCTTGGTTGCTTAAAAGGCAATTGCAATTTGTTGTTTCAATCATGGTTTAGAATGGTATCTTGGCTTGCAACATTGGTTTTGGTGTGTTAAAAGCATCCCAAAGGCCCGTACTTGATTTTTAGAGTTGGGGTTGGTTGAAGGCATGGATTTGTTACAATTTTGTTTCCATGGTTGTATTGGAGTGCTTTCCTTGTTATTTCATGTTGATAGTTGCCTGGAGGAATAAGTGGTGTAGTGCATTGTTTATTTCTATTTGAAGCCTAAACTATATGATATGCAACCCCAACCTAGCACTGCAAACTAAGTGTTTGACCTCAACAACGATGATGGCGAACATATATTGAATTTAGTATAGTATGAGTTTGCTTACGTAGTATAGAGTGCAATTGAATTTCATAGCATAATATCTTTATAACTGTTGATGATTAATGCATGATTAAATAATCAAATGGATATGCAGGATAATTGATGTTGTTTTCATAATGGCTAAGTTCTCACTGGATCACCTAATTCACACTTTTCATTTTGCTATTGAAGTCAATATCGAGTTTATCCCTCTTGAATTATCTTTCATTGTTAAATGCCATCGTGATATTATAAGACACCAGAGACATTCACACAACCATCAACACTATATTTGAGTTTTCATAGACTAGAAGATAGTTTTCTTGCTTTCATAGCTTAGGAGATAGTTTCCTTGCTTTTGTAGGATAGATAGTCTTTTGCTTTGGTAGGTTAAAGGAAAGTTTGTTTATCATAGGTTAAAGACTAGTTGTTAATTGCTTTTATTATCATAATGCTTTCAATTTAGTAGATTTCCTTTTGTAAATTGGAAATAGTTGTGAAATTTAAATTAAGAATAGAGTTCACTTGTCTCTTAGCTTAGTTAGTTGCTTATTGAGTATTTTTAATTAGTTTACTTGTTGTAGAAGTCATCCTACGATAGTTATTTGTTTATTCTCTTTAATAGGTTAGTTGCTTGCTTGTCTATTTTCTTGCTTTCATAGGATAGTTTCTTATTGAATTTAAGTAGGCTAGTTGAAGTAGTTTGTTGTTGCTATTTTATTATTAGATGAATAATTTTATTTTTCTTATTGTTATGCTAAAATATTTTGTTTTTTATTATTATTATGATTGAAGTAGTTTGCTTTAAGTAGGGTTTTCATTTGCTTTCTTAGAACTATCCATCGATCCTTCGTTCAAAGGTTACTTAGGGTAAATAGTTTGAATTCCTTAGTAGGCTTTGACCATTAGATAACTTTGCTTGAATAGATTAGCCCTTAGATAGCCACTTCCTTAGTTAGATTATGCTACTACCAGCCCTTCTACCTTGGCATATATTTTTCTACAACTATAAGTTTACTTACCCCGGGTTGACAATCTAATTGAGGGTTTTTAGTGTGTTTTTAGTGCATATAGAACACCCATCAATGTGGAAGAAGCTATATAACCTAAGGATGAAGGAAGATAACAAAGCATCTGAACACCTTCAATACATTGGTAAGTCAATTATTATTTTTTGATATTAATATTTTTGATGAAGACAAATGTATTAGTTTACCAAACTCGTGGGATAGTCTGGTTGTGGTCATATGTAGTCTTATCGTGAAAGTTGTAGGTTGGTAAAAGCATGACCTAACAACCAAATCGAGACAAATAAGAGGGAACCAGCCCACTATCACCTTAGGCAAGTGTTCCTGTCACTTTAGAGGTGAATTGGTCACCTCAATGGGGGGGTCTCAATGACCCTAGGGGGGAATGATATGGAAAGTGTGAAGTATGAATGAATTCCCATATAGGCCAATTTTATATGTGTGGAGAAGGGATTGATTAAGGTATTGATGGTAGAAAAGGGTTTCCAAGAAGTAGTAGACCTTGCAAATGTTGATTGTACCTGCCCGAGACACAAGAAAGACAATGATACAAGCCCAAATATATGGTGGACAAGCAAGTTAAGATTTTTGCCCCTAAATGCAGAAACTAGTAATAGTATATATCAGGAATGAAAATGATAATTAATGATGCAAACAAGTTTCTAAAAGTCTAATTAAAAGAGCAAGAGATAAACTATAAACAACTAGGTCAGCCCAAGCAAGATAGCATTAGACTTTAGCAGTGAAAGAAGGTTGTGACAAAAGATAATTGTAGAAATAATTTGCATCCTTATGGATGTAAAAAACAAGTTATTGCATCAAGAATATCAGCCACTAAAACTTCCCCAAGGTCTACCAAAAATTTCACTAAGCCTAGTAGTTTATGTGGGCAAACTTTAGCAAGTTTCAATGGTTGATTTAAGAGTTATTAGAGAAGTTTGATTAGGGTTTCGGCAGCCCTAATGTCTGTAGATAAAGTTTTGTAACAGCAGCATGAATCACTTGAAAAAATATGATGTCCTAGTGTCTCAATCAAGATTATAAGGCAAAGAAATGAATCCAACTTAGACAACCTTCAAATCATAGAATTTCACATTAACCGATGCAATATTTTATTTCTCCAATGCAATTTATACTAGTGCCTTTAACTATTGGGTATTGAGTCAAGTAAATAAAGAGATCAACAATGCTATCTCCTTGGGGGTGTAAGCCCTCTTACTCCCCAAGGAAAGCAAATTCTAATCTAGGAGATATTAGGAGGGTGTAAACGCTTTTACTTCTCCTAGTAAAACCTTGTGCAACAAATAACTTCTAGACAAAATTATAGATAATGGTGGGGTTTCAAATCCTTATATTCCCCAATAAATCTATCAAATCAAACTTGTGACTAAGAAATGAACCATCAACAAGATAAATCTTTACCTAGCATCAATAAATGACAAGATAAACCTCTCCTTACCGAGATAAATCCACCACACATGCCAAAGAAGATCTCCAAGAAGGCTAGCGCACTATTTCTTCCACCAATAGCATAAAGAGAACCAAGATAAAATCAAAAGAGAGAGATTTTTTCCCAAGGAGGGTGCAAATTTCATCCAAGTACTTCTCCAAATGGGAGAGTTGTGTTATGAAATGAGATTCACATGATCTCTATTTATACAAAAGTCTTAAAACATAGTTTTTCCACTTAGCAAGGGTAAAACATAAGATAAGGGGTCAACAACCCTTATCTTACCCCTTGAACCAAATAATAATATTTAATTTTCATTTTAACACATTAGAAACCCTAAAAGTAAGATGGCATCACCCCTTTAGGGGACATTTTGACACTTTTCCAAGTCTTTGGAGAAGAATAAAGAGGTCGTTGGGGATCCTTGAGCCTCCTCTTCATGTGTTAGGGTCAATCCATGCCTCATCTGGTCAAATCATGCCAAGTGTCAATGTGCTATGGATCCATCACCACCAAACCCCCTTAAGAATGATGTCAAGCATCAAAAGGTGACGTTTTTCCTCTCCTAGGAAAGTCGTTTGGGTAATAGGGGTTGGGTAAGATCCTCCATGATTCCATGTAAGCCTCAAAAATAATGTCTCTATGATCCAGTGTGCAGGCCTAAAACATCCAACATGTGGGCTCCTTGCCCCATGGAAGCCCAAGTTAGGCGTGTTCTCCTAAAATTGGCCACCAAGCAAGGTCCTGCAAAACAAAAGGGTGCGCCCTCCAAAGATCTCAAGTCAAAGATATCATGACAATTGTAAACAAAATCTAATAAGAAAGGAACCTAAGCATGTGCATCAAAACTAATTCATCAAATTAAACAAATTCTCAAAGACCCTATACAATTGACCAAGTTTGAGTCTGGGAGGGGTGTCATAAAAGTCTTATTGGGTAAACCAAAACCCTCAAGTAGGGAATTCTCCCAAGGATGGCCTTTCAAGGTTATGTAATGGGTGATGATGTGGAAATGGATTTAGACTTCATAGGTCAATGAGATTCATAACATAAAAGGGCTCTTATTATCTCATTTATGGATGCCTTTGTAGAGGGTGTGTGGCACCTTCGTTTGAGATAGAATTTTTCCAATCCCATCTTCTTGCCATTCTTTATATTTCATGTTTTAAGGAAACAATTTAAGGCCATTTTCCTAGCTTGGTGTCCATATAATTATTGTGTCATTCACAAATACCTCGTGGAAATGAGAAGGTTGGCTCATGATGAGACACCCTTTCTCTCAGTTTTGTAATAGAGAGCCACTACCCTGGCTTGGTGACTAGTTGATGGTAATGTCATATCGCTAAATACCCATTATCATGATAGGTTGGATCATGATGAGACCTCACATCCTAAAACTAACCCCCTAAGCATCCACTATCATTTATTTCTTGTGGGTCCCCCATTTCTTATAGAGAATCGCTTCATTGCTTTCTCGAGGATCCCTAAGCGAAGCATATGGAAGGTCTATATTTAGGCTTTTATCTTTTTAGCCAACAAAAATCCCTTTGGGTCTTCATTGTTGGCATAGTTACAGGAAGAGTGTGCTTGTCATTGATGGAAAGAACAACAATGACGATGGCATATTGGCAAAAATGATGGAAAATAGGAAAACAATGATGATAGCATCGGGAATTGTTGTCTACAAGATCAGGAGGATGAGCACATGACTACCAAGAGTGAAGTATAAATGCCCTTGAGCTCTAAAGGATCGAAACCCTTTGAGAATCTGAACAAAGTCAAAATATCAGAAAAGATAGTGGATTTACCATTACATTGGAGAGAAAACTCAGAAGGGAGAATGCTTTCCAAAAGTGTGGACAAGGTCCAAGAGATAGACTCGTAGGAGGAACAAAGGTCAAAGCCTTTGAATACTTAGAAAATCAGAAATTGTAAGCTCAGGAGGAGGAGTGACAGTGGTCATCGGATCAAGCACTGTGAATATCTGGACCATTGGATCGAGGAAAGTCGTGGGTTGTTGATCCAGAGTGGTTTCGCAAAATTGGGAGTTGGGAGAAGGGAGGTGAGTAGTCCTCCAACTTCATGAAACAAAAAGTCCCGATATGATCTGGGTCAAAGGATCATAGAGGATCGTCGACCGTTGATCTGACATGGAGTATTTCAAATATCGGGATTTGGAAGAGTCAGGGTTGGCTCACATCCAAACACCTGACATGCGAGGTTGCGATTTGATCATAATTGTCGATCGAAGGGAGAGCGTAGATCGTAGATTTGGTCTTCGAGGGAGTTCACATATCAGACTTCTGAGAAAAGAAGTAGTCTTCCCTCGATAGACACAAAACATGAAGTCCTGAAGCGCTCTGAAGATTGGCCCCAAGTCACAGTCGGTGGTCACATCAGGAGAAAATAGAGGAAGGATCTAGCATGCGCTAGGCTCTATTTCGGGTGTTCGAGAGTCAGGAGATTCAGAGTGAATCGTAGCTAAATACCCAGAGCTGGAGACTACGAAGTGCCTTCTTGGATAGGCATATGGTCATATTCGGTGATCACGTGAAGGAAGGGGCTTAGAAGCCAAAGTAGCCAAAAACGACTGGTTGTAACTAACAAAGAAGACAAAGAATTGTGACTACCAGAGAAGCCAAAGAATCTCAGGATAGCGACCACTGATGATGAGAAAATTCAGTATAACCACCTGATAAGATGAAGAGTTGCCATGATCATCTGGTAGAGGACTCAGCGTGAGAAGAACATGCAGAACAGAAAAGAGTGTGTGCTTTTTTTCGAAGGTGATGCATGTGGGCAGAAGGTGACAGTGTGCATGACCGGAAGTAGGGAACAGAGGCGCAACAAATTGGATGAAGAGGTAGTACAGAGTATAAATTCAAAAGAGAATTTGAACAAAGGAAGGATTTACGTAGGAGGAGAAAGAGAATATCATAGAAATGGAACAGAGCATAGAAGCTAAAGAAGGTAGAGGAGACATGGAGTTGTAACATATCAGATCAGAGACAGAGCAAGTAAGTAAGTTTTGTAATATTCAATCAGGGTGGTAGGGTGGTGCTAGGGAGGATTGCAGTCCTCTAAATTCTAGTTGGTGCTAGAAGATATTTTGGGGGTTGGTGCTTCCATATAGTGGGTGCTAGAGAAACCTGGGAGTTGGTGCTTCCATCTAGTTGGTTCTAGAGAAATCTAAGATTTGGTGCTCTCTGCAAGTTGTAGATTTCTATTAGAGGTTATAGCCTCATGTTTGAGTTGGATCTCAAAGACTGTGATGTACCTGAAAGTTGGAGCTTGATTGACATCCTAAGAAGAAGAGGTTTTCACCCTTTATGGGTTTCCTCATGAAAATCAGTGTCTTTGTGCATTATGTGTGATTGATCAAATATTGTGTATCCATGCATGTTAAGTTATGAGAAACACATTAAATAATAATCTAGAAAGAATCAGAAAATAACAAGAAAAGTTTCAAGATTATATATATAATTGATTCCCCCCCCCCACCTCTCAGTTATATTTCCAATAATTGGTATCAAATCCGATGCCTTTAATCAAAGGTAGATCCATAATATTGAACATGAATAGTCATGAAGGAAGTTCAACTAAGAGAGCCCCTTTGTTTGATGGAATAAACTTTGCCTTCTGGAAAGTAAGGATGAGAACATATTTAATGTCTTTGGGTGTTGATGTTTGGGATGTCGTTGAAACTAGATATGTGAAGCCTATAGTCTTGGCCTCAAAATATGATAAGTTGGAGTTTAGATTTAATGAAAAATCAATGAATGTCATCCTCAGTGGACTTGAAAAAGTCGAGTTTGTCAAAATAATGCACTGTGATTCAGCAAAAGATATGTGGGACGAGATGATAATTAGTTATGAAGGTAATGAAAAGGTGAAAGACGCAAAACTTCAGACTCACGAACTGAAATTTGAGTAGTTAAATATGGATGAAGATGAAACTATCAATAAGTAATTCTTACATATAGAAGAACTTGTCAACACTATGAAAGGTTTAGGTGAAAAGATAGATGAACCTTTTCTAATCCAGAAAGAATTAATATCTCTTCCTGATAAATTTAAATCAAAGGTCTATGTTATAGAAGAAATAGTTGATCTCAAAACGTTGACACTATATCAAATTCTTGGAACCCTAACTGCTTATGAAATGAGAATCACCAAAGGTAAATCCACTACAAAAAAGACATCTTTTAAAGAAGAGAAAAACACAGACTCCGATATAGATGAGATTGAAGCAAATTTTGTGAGAAGACTGACGAGAGGATCAGGCAAATACAAAGGTAAATTTCCCTTCAAATGTTTCAACTATGGTAAGATAGGTAAGTTTGCATATAAGTGTCCTCACAAAATAAAGGATCAGACATATGACGATGAAGAGAAGCACAAACACAAGAAGTTCTATAAAGAGAATAATTTTAGGAAGAAAAGCCTATGTGTAAACAATGATGATGATCCTTCAGATGATGAAAATAGTGATTATTCTATTCAAGATAAAATAAATGATATCATGTTAATAGATTTATAATATCTAAACACTGAAGATTCAGGAAGTGAGTTCGCTGACTATGAAGCAGTAGTAGATCTTGAAGGATAACTTGTCAGTGCCATGGAAGAGATTGATAGACTCAGCAAAAAGAAAAGAAAAGAAAAATAGTTATTGCTCAGGTATCAGAAAACATGCAATGAACCATCTGAAGAAATTGCTATGTTTAAGGTTAAGTTAGAAGAAGATAAGAATATTTAAGACATCCTCAAACAACAATTGAAGGAAGCTAAAACAAAAGGTGAAAATTTGGAAGCCGAAGTAGTGTCTGTTAGAAAAGATCTAGAGAAATTTCAGGCCTTATATCATCAGAATCTGACAAGTATAAAATCCTCAAAAGGATTAGCCACCATTTTGAATCAGTAAAGGAATTCAAAGTTGAAAATTGGTTTGGGTTATGAAAAGGGATCAAGTAGTGGTCAGCCAAGCAACAAAGAATCCATCAAGTTCGTCAAATCTACAACCATTGACAGCAACAAACCTGCAGAAACAAAGGAAGATAATCAGCCGCCAAGGAGGAATGAAGAAAAAGGTACTAGAACTGAATCTGTAGAACAAAGAAATAATACACCCTCTGCTCAAGTAAATCATCAGCATGGAAGAAATCGACCTGATCAAAGAAGACAGCCATTTTCCAGGTACAAATATTTTTTCTATGGATATTGTTTTTACTGCTCTAACTTTGGCCACAAAGTTGTAAATTGTTCTTTAATATTTAGACATGAGAAATCAAGACAGCCAAGGAATAAATATCTGCCACAACAAAGAATGAGACATCCAAGTAACAAACAACCACAAACTGCAAATCATGTGATGGCTGGGAAAAAGATGCAAATTAAGCATAACAATCGTTATGATCCTTTATTCAATGAACGAGAATGTTACATCTTTCATAAATATGGGCATAAAGCAACAGACTGTCGCTTAAAGAACTATAAAGCATATTCAAATCACAGAACTGAAAATGTCAAGATTTGGAAGAAGAATGAAGATAATAAGTGTGGATTAGTGTTGTCAACTCAAAGAAAAAAGAACCCCTGGTATATTGACAGTGGATGCTCAAGTCATATGACAGGTGACAAAAGTAAGTTCCTATCACTCAAAGAAAGTAAATCAGGAAGTGTGACTTTTGGAAATGATGCTCCAAGAAAGATCAGAGGTAAAGGTCTAGTAATATTAAGTAATGGAGGAGGCAAAGCTCAAGATGTATTATTTGTTGATGGTTTAAATCATAATCTTCTCAGTGTCAGTCAGATATGTGACAGAGGATGTGAAGTCACTTTCACTGCCAAGGCTTGTAAAATAAAAACAATGAACACAGGAGAGTTGATTGCAAAAGGGGTTATAACTGAAAATAATGTCTATGTTATGAAGGATGATAAGGAGAAATTTCATTTATGAAAATTTGATGAAAGTTGGTTATGGCCCAGAAGGCTTGGACACCTGAATTTTGATCATATTGTCAAACTAAATAATGAAGGTGTTGTGAAAGATCTTCCAAGAATATCTAAGCCTCATAACTCTGTATGCAAATTATGTCAAATGGGGAAGCTGACTCGTGCTCAATTCAAATCAAAGAGTTTCACATCTTCAAAGAAACCGCTTCAAATTGTTCATATGGATCTGTGTGGACCATCGCGAAAGGAGGGAACTAGAGGAGAACGTTACTTTATGTTGGTCATTGATGACTTCTACAAACTTACGTGGGTTGCCTTTCTGAGAGAAAAATATGATGTGTTTGAGAAGTTCAAAATGTTTAAGGTGTTCGCTGAGAATCAGACAGGAAGGAATTTAAAGGAAATTCGCTCAGACAAAGGAGGAGAATTTCTATCAAGAGATTTAAAATAATTATGTGATAGACATGGAATTAAAAGAGAATATATTATTCTAGGTACTCCTCGACAAAATGGAGTTTTAGAATGCCAAAATAGATCTATTCAACAGATGGAAAGGGCTATGATGAGTGAAAGGAACATTTCACAAACCTTCTGGGTGGAGGTTGTTCACACGGCTGTTCATATTCTGAACAAAGCACATCTAAGTCCGAACAATGATAAAACTCCATATGAGTTGTGGTTTGGTCAACCTGCATCAATCAAGCACTTCAAAGTATTTGGAAGTAAATGCTACATCAAAAATAATCATGATCATATGGGAAAATTTGATGGTAGATTTGATGAAGGTATCTTCTTAGGATATGCAACAAATAGTAAATGATACAGATGCTTCAACAAAAGAATGCACAAATTAGTAGACTATATTGATGTTCGAATTGATGAAGAAGCTCATGTAAAATATCAACAGAGAGTAAGCACCAAGTTAGATGAAGAAGAGGATGAGAATAATGAACATGAAGAACAGAAAATCTCTGAGTCACAAGAAGATGATGAATCGGGTGGAGAAGAGACGCCCAGACAAGAAGAGTCAGGACAACAATCAGCATCAAATCCTTCCTCCAGAATTACTCAAAAGAGTCATCCTGAAAGTCAAATAATTGGTGAGAAAGACAAAGGTGTACGAACGAGGAGAAGGATAATCAAAGACACCAAGCAATCATATATAGCCTTCATATCCATGGTGGAAACCAAGAACTTTAATGAATCCAGTAAAGACGTAAATTGGTTAAAATCAATGAATGAGGAACTGGACCAGATTGAAAAGAATGTCACTTGGGAACTCGTTCCTAGGCCAGCAAATAAAAATGTAATAGGATCCAAATGGGTATACAAAAATAAGATGAATGAGCAAGGAAATATTGTAATAAATAAGGCTAGATTGGTGTGCAAAGGATATGCTCAAATAGAAGAACTAGATTTTGATGAAACATTTGTGCCCGTAGCAAGATTAGAAGTTATTAGAATGTTTATTGCCTATGCTTGTCATAAACAGTTTAAATTCTATCAAATGGAAGTCAAGTCAGATTTTCTAAATGGATATATAAAAGAATAAGTCTATATGGAACAACTAGAGGGTTTCCAACTATCAAATAACCCTGACTTTGTCTGCAAGCTGAAGAAAGCCTTATATGGGTTGAAACAAGCTCCTCGTGCATGGTATTTAGACTAGATAAGTATCTTCAAGATAGAGGGTTCAAGAGAGGAACAGTTGACAGCAATTTGTATATCAAAACAGAGGGTAATTGTTTGCTCATTGTGTTGGTCTATGTAGATGACATCATCTTCAGAAGCAATAATGCTTCATTGGTACAATGGTTTTCTTCTTCCATGCAGTCTGAATTTGAAATGTCTATGATAGGGGAACTATCATTTTTTCTTGGTCTGCAAATTACTCAGAGATCTGAACGAATATTTCTTTCTCAGGAGAAATATCTAAGAGAAATTTTGAAAAGTCTTCAAATGGAATATTCTACACCTATGAGCACACCTATGAGCACACCTATGGTCACTAGATGCAAGTTAAGAAAGGATGATGACTCACTAGATGTTGATCAGAGTTTATATAGATCTATGATAGGCAGCCTATTGTACATCACAGCATCTCGTCTAGACATAATGCATGTTGTTGGAATGGTAGGAAGGTATCAGTCTGCACCTAAACATAATCATTTATAGTTGTCAAAAGAATATTCATATACTTGAAAGGAACAATGAACTATGGCCTATGGTATCCTAGGAATCATAATGTTCAATTATCAGTCTATTCAAATGTTGATTGGGCTAACTGCATGGGTGAAAGGAAAAGCACAAGTGGAGGTGCATTCTTCTTAGGATATTCTCTTGTAGCATGGTTGAGCAAGAAGCAAGGTTCCATTTCCTTATCAACTAAAGAAGCTTAATACATTGCAGATGCCACTTTCTATACCCAAGTATTGTGGATGATTCAGACACTTGCAAAATTGGAGGTCAAATATACTGCACTGATTCCAATTCATTCTGATAATAATAGTGCAATTAGTGTGTCAAAGAATCTTGTATTTCACTCCAAGACCAAACATATACCCATCAAGTATAACTTCTTGAGGGAAAAGGTATCCAACACTGTTGTTTCTTTGCATTATATTCCATCCAAAGATCAGATTGTTGATATCTTCACTAAACCACTTGCAAAAGCTCAGTTTGAGTATCTATGCCAGAAGTTGGGTGTGACCCTGTTATCAAGTTAAAATATTCTATCTGATTAGGGGGAGAGTGCTTCAGGGGGAGAACAGAGTCACTCTCAGTTCTCTTTGACATTGATGTCAAAGGGGGAGAAAAAGGTGTGGTCTGCTACAGTTGGAGGTCTAGAAAGAATAGTGCAACCTTTCAGGGTTGCCATCAATGCCAAAGGGGGATATTGTTGACATATTTATAGGAAGAGTGTGCTTGTCATTTATGGAAAGAACAACAACGACGATGGAATATTGGCAGCAATAATGAAAAATAGTAAAAAAACGATGATAGCATCGGAAATTTTTGTCTACAATCTCAGGCAGACGAGCACAGGATTGTCAGGAGTGCAGTAGAAAGGCCCTTGAGGTCCAAAGGATCGAAACCCTTTGAGAATATGAACGAAGTCAAAATATCAGAAGAGATAGTGGATTTACCATTACATTGGTGAGAAAGCTCAGAAGGGACAACGCTTTCTAGAAGTGCAGACGAGGTCCAAGAGATAGACTCGTAGGAGGAACAAAGGTCAAAGCCTTTGAATACTTAGAAAATATTCTAAGTCGAAATAAATTGTAAGCTCAGGAGGAGGAGTGACAGTGGTCATCGGATCAAGAACTATGAAGGTATGGACCATTGGATCGAGGAAAGTCGTGGGTCGTTGATCTGGAGCGGGTTTCGAAAAATCGAGAGTTGGGAAAAGGGAGGTGAGTAGTCATCCAACTTCGTGAAACGCAAAGTCCTAATACGATCTGGGTCATTGGATCACAGAGGATCATGGACCGTTGATCTGACACAGAGTATTTCGGATATCGGGAGTTGGAAGAGTCAGTTTTCACTCACATCCAAACACCCGACACGCGAGGTCGCGATTTGATCATACCCATCGATCGAAGGGAGAGAATAGACCATAGATTTGGTCTTGGAGGGAGTTCGCATATCAGACTTCTGAGAAAAGAAGTAGTATTCCCTTGGGAGACGTGAAATGTGAAGTCCTGAAGCACTCTAAATATTGGCCCCAAGTCACAATCGGTGGTCATGTCATGAGAAAATAGAGGAAGGAGCTAGCATGTCCTAGGCTCTAGTTCGGGTGTTCGAGAGTTGGGAGATTCGGAGTGACTCGTGTTTGAATACTTGGAGTTCGAGGCCGTGAAGTGCCTTCTTGGATAGGTGTATGGTCATCATCGTTGATCACGTGAAAGAATGGGCTTAGAAGCCAAAGCAGCCAAAAACGACTGGAAATAACTGACAAAGAAGATGAAGAGTTGCGACAGCCAAAGAAGCCAAAGAATATCAAGATAACGACCACTGATGATGAACAGATTCAGTATAACTACCTGAGAAGACAAAGAGTTTCCATGATCATCTGGCAGAGGACTCAGTGTGAGAATAACATGCAGAACAGAAAAGAGTGTGTTTTTTTCGAAGGTGATGCATGTGGGCAAAAAGTGACAGTGTGCATGACCGGAAGTAGGGAATAGAGGTGTAGAAAATTGGATGAGGAGGAAGCACAGAGTATAAAGGAAGAAGAGAAGATGAATAGAGGAAGGATTTGTGCAGGAGGAGAAAGAGTAGAGCATAGAAACAGAACATAGCATAGAAGCTGAAGAAGGCAGAGCAGACATTGAGCTGTAACAGATCATATCAGAGACAGAGAAAGTAAGTAAGTTTTGTAAGATTCAATCACGGTGGTAGGGTGGTTCTAGGGAGTATTGTAGTCTTCTAAATTCTATTTGGTGCTAGAAGATATTATGGGAGTTGGTGGTTCCATCTAGTGGGTGCTAGAGAAACTTGGGAGTTGGTGCTTCCATCTAGTTGGTGCTAGAGAAATCTGAGATTTGGTGCTCTCTGCAAGTTGTAGCTTGCTATCAGAGGTTGTAGCCTCATATTTGAGTTGGATCTCAAAGACTGTGATGTACATGAAAGTTGGAGCTTGATTGACATCCTAAGAAGAAGAGGTTTTCACCCTTTGTGGGTTTCCTCATGAAAATCAGTGTCTCTATGTATTCTATGTGATTGATCAAATATTGTATATCTATGCATGTTAATTTATCAGCAACACATTAAATAATAATTTATAAAGAATTAGAAAATAACAAGAAAATTTTCAAGCTTATATATATAATTGATTCACACCCCCCCCTCTTAGTTATATTTCCAACATTCATCCCCTTCTTCCCATGAAATGAGGTACATGCCCTTCTTGGGTCACTAAATTCAAAGGTAATAGAACAAGACAATATGATGGGAGTGTAATGAGTGGAAGGTGGTAAGTATGGTCGAGAATGGTACAATAACCCATCAAGGGACCCCCAGACACAAATCTTCCCCAAAGGTTAGCCACTTACTAGGAAATATATGACACTCAACAAGATGAAATAGAATCAAAATCATAATGTTTGTTATCACTAAGTAAAATTCCTAGGCTAAGGGGACAATTTACAAAGGTAACCACAAAACCACTTCACAAATGAAACTAGCCTTTTCAGTTCAAAGAGGGATCTATCTTGTCACTTGGTCTCTTGGAAGATGGATCTTCTCTAAAAGTTTAATGGCTAGGTTTTGACTTGATGAAAATATTTATGGGGTTTTCTAGCAAGAAGAAAAGGAACCTATTGGGAAATGGAGTCAACTTTGAAAACAATTGAAACATTGTATGGTAGGTAGATCTCTGAAGGAAGTAAAGGCAAGGTCGGTGGAACTTTCATTCTTTTAATTTGGTGTGATAAGATGGAAGAAAGAAGAAACATGTAACATCAATCAAATTATCATAAGAGATGAATTCTGATGAGTTAAGAAAGAAAAACAGAATTCAAAATTTCTTGAATCTAAAGCACCATTTAGATGAATTTAATACCCTTTAACATCCAATTTTAAACATATGAAAGGTTGTAGATGAAGGGAAAGTGAACTAGAAAAACATACATGAAAGGAAACGCATACTTCAAGTCATCACCACATGAATGTTTGGTATGAAAAAACTATGGACATCTCCACTTGTATTTATTCAAATTCGGAAATTTTTACAATGATCAATACAATTTGTCCTTTGTGCTTATGCCAACTTGCCACCCCTTTTACATCAAAATGATCAAATATATTTAGGTCTATTTCCACACTAGGATACTAGGAGCCGAACTACTATTATCTATAATAATGGATCTGGTTACATCAAAGGAGAACAACCCTAAACAACTTACTAAAATAGTAAATTTGATTTTGACCATCTTTAACGTAAAACAAAAAATCTTTTACAACATAAATTTTGAGTATAATTCGAGTTTGATGTTGTGGTGAGTCATCAACTACATCTGTAAACCAACTTGAGAGAATTTTGTGCATTGTTGGGTACCTCTGCCACCTTTGTGTAGCGAACTGAAGCTAACTCTACACTAATGCTACCTACAGCATTTGTGTAGCGAACTAAAGCTAATGTTGCGCAAATGCTACCAACAGCGTTTGCATAGCGAACTTGCCTAGCGCAGGGATTTTTCTTGAAAACGGTGCTTCTATAGGTAGAAGCAACTTACTGGACACATGTACTTGCTTCAAAAACTACATACCAATTACCGCATGATGCCATTTCAATCCTTGTGCACTTACAGTACTTGCGTAGCGTGAGCTCGCTACGCAAGTGTTGTACATGACAATTTTTTGAAAAAAACTGTAGATGTGGCTTAGATGGTCGTTTTAGCTTGTCATCCTTCTCTGAATCAGTGGTGCAAAGAGTGTAAAGTGATTTTCACAGCAAATCTTGAACTTGAAAACATCCTCACTCCTATTTATCACCATTGAACTTTCCCTTTCTCACAATAAACAAAATTTCCACAAAATACTCAAAACCTATGATGACCCCTTTTACAAAAAGACAAAATTGTGAAGATTCTTCATTTATATTTATGCTATATCAGAAAGAAGGTACATATTACCTTTTCCCTCCTTGTCTATTTTCACTTGTAACCTCAAATACTTGTTTGTCTTTCTTAGTGATAAATTATGCCTCTTTAAATTTTGTACTTGCCTGGATAAGAGTGCACTTCTCTTCAATTTTGATTGGGCCTTTGAGAGTGTTCCACAGGCATTTGTGATAGCTGGTCCACATTCCTAAAAAAATATTTGAATCCTTAGTTCTGACAACCTGTTCTCCTCCTTGAGATGGATGATAAGATCTTGACCCTCCCTTAACTATTTATTTATCCATTTTACAGTTTTTTTCTCTTTCTGCAAGTGAAGTGTGAGGTTTCTCAATTTATGCAAGTTGTCCCTCTGCATCTGACCTCTTATTCCTAGTTAAGGATCTTGTTAGAGGAGCTATAGGTTTGGTCAAAACTGTAGTCTTATGTATTTGCATGACTTCCTTCCCCATTGGCATTTCATTCTTTGAATATGTTTTGACTGGTGGTGTTTGAACCTTAGGAACCTTCTCAGCTAGTTTCCTTTTCAATTATATGCTCTCTTGGTAAAAATGGGCTATAACATGTTGAGAATATTTGAGTTTTTTTTGCATCTCTCTAATCTCTGTGTCTCTTTCTCCTGATTTCACTTGGTCTTCATTCATCTCCTGAGCTACAGTTTCAACAAAATATGTCTGCAGTGTAGGTTTAGGAAACCTTCTAGCAGCTGACCTTGTTTTTGGTCTGTTGGGTTTCTATGTCTCCTTTTCTTCATTAGTGAATTGTAGCCTTCTACCCATCTTCAATATTGGATGACTTAGTGAAGGGCCCTCAATCTCCTTTTATTTTCCTTTTCCCTGTTCTACAACACTTCTTCCTTTTCCACCTAAGTTGTTAGAGACCAATGTTTCTAGAGAAAAGGGGTTATCTCCTTTGGGGTCTAGGGGGATATTTGTTGAGGGTAAGAAGGAGTCCCAATATTTGTTCATGTTTATAATCTATTCAACCACTAGAAGTTTTACCAAGGAAAAATGAAACAAATTATTCTTGAGTTGGTCATCCCTCGCTTGGAATGTATCTACCATTTTACCTAAACTCCTATATAGGTAAAAAGGTAAGTTTAATGGACTCTTTCCTATGAAATGCATGAGGAGTCTTAGATGATACTGGTAAACCCTGTCAAACCTACCCTCACAAATGAAATATCTTTGAATTACTCTTAACGACTTCTCATAAGGCTTCAATATATACTCCCTAGGGATAGTGGCACCAAACTTCTGCTTTCTATACTTGGGCTTGAGGAGATGAGTGTAAAACATAGGATCAAGGGGAATACATTTAAACCATTTTTCTCCTTGTATTGGAATCTCTGTTGCAGCAGCTATTGTCTCCTTTGATACTAGGAAAATGAACTCAGCAATTGTTGTATGGACACCATTAAAATTCAGGGAAAACTTCTTTGTCAACTACATGTTATACCCTTAGATTTTCTCACAAAATGTCATGCACCTGGCCTACCCAAAATACACTCTAAATGCAGGGTATGAATTAACCAGACTTGGACTTTGTGGCTCATACCTTAGCACATTTCCTCTCCTATACTTATTTTTATCCTAAGTTGTCATATATTTTTGGTTTTTACAAGATAAACCTAAGACTGATAAGGGAAGAGGGGTATAAAAACTCAGATAGAAGGCTTACACAACAAAACAACAAGACTAGGGTTTGTTCTATTTATCATTAGGAGCTTTCACTATACGAGAGGTTGGATTTTTGAGAAGGTATGCTAGCATGGACAAAATGGGCCTTACTATTTTTTACATAGCAAAACAAAATAACATAGGATGCATAGCGAGAGCACCTATAACATATTTTGTGTAGCGAAAGACTCTGTACAGAGCTTACATAGAGAGAGATTATGCACAGAATTTGCATAGCAAGGAGACTGGTTTTCATATAGAGGGTTCTTTGAATCTTTCTCGAGAGGAAATGGTTGATCACGGGTCAAGGATTCATGCAAACAAACAAAAGGTTGAAAAGATACATGCATGAGTTGATAGGAAGAGTTTTGGAAGGGAAAAGTACCTATTTTGGATGATAAGATTTTTCAAGGTTTTTCAAGTAACTTGGGAAGCGTGTTTGCATAGCACTCACATGTTTTCTGCAGTCAAGGTATAACTAACATGGAATGTGATCGTAACCTCTTTGCTGACTTCATCATATGTCATGATGATCATTGATGCCCTTTGAAAATACCTTCCCTCCTAGACTTACAACTTGAATTTGACATACCACTTCCCACCTTGTGAAATTGTTTCAAACTAAAAATCCAAAGACCTTTGCAAACCCTCTCATGTAATAGACTCCTATACACCTTTAATGACTCTTTTCTTTCATGATGTGTAATTATGTGTCATTAAATTCACAAAAAAACATTTGGCTTAGACTTATAACTTGACTCTCTTTTTACATGCATCTTATCTTTTATTTGATCAATGACCCAAGGAATTTGAATCATCTCATGAGACAAAACACACACGCACACACACACATCGTGACTCAATTAGGAATGAATTGATCTTCCCAAGACCAAGGCATGACTTTGTAAACTCTGAAAAAACCTCCAACTTTACCCTAAAAATAAAGATGCTAACAATGTCCAAGCAGGCATTCTATAATCAAAAGCATCTTAAATAAAACATGTTTAAATGGCTCAAATTTTAAGTTGATTACCTGCCACAATACTTGACTTGTATTGCATGGATCAAGACCCATATTCCTTCCAGAAGCTAGATGGTTTGGTGGATGCACTGAAAATGGATTAGAATGTTGTGATAGAGCGAACTTCCATATGTGCAAGTGGACACTGCTAGTCATGTGGTCTCTCAACACTCTATATTTGCAACCTGAGGGCCTCGAGACATCATCTCCTTAGTTATCCCACAAAATGGGGATAACATTTGGCTCCTACTTGGGGACATTTGCATCATCATATAATGCATGAGAACCGCAGCATATCCTGGTATACATGTTCCTACACTGAAACAAGAAACTGTAAAATCTAGGGTGGTTCTATCACCCTTCGTCCATATACATCAAAATACAAATGAAAACTAATCTAGAAAAGAAAATTTTAGCATTTTTTCAAAAATTTATAAACTAAGTATGAAATCAATATGCAAGTAGATCAAATTGAAATATGAAATGCATATAAACTAATATGAGAAATCAAGATGCAAATGCAAGGAAAGCAATATGAACTACCTACTTACCTGGGGCCTGAGGCTTGAATAAGTCATGTGACCTGAACATAAGGTCGGAGAAGATATCCATCCACTAGTAATGGCATCTTTATCCCATCCAAGGTTGTCAAATAGTAATTTTTTTTATCGGACCTCTTATTGAAAATGTAAGGGCCAAGCCATGAGTTGTCATCTCTCTGGTCATACTTGGTCTTGCCCTTTTTCTTTCCCCACATGAGCATAATAATTCCTTCACTGAAATTGATATAAGGTATACTCTCGATGTATGGATAGGAAGGAGGCTCTTCGTTGACCATTCTTTTGATGGCTTCTTCACGTTCTTCATCTTATTTTTTCATAATTTGTATAGACCATGGCTCTTTCCCTTGGAAATTCGCAATTTCTCTTTGTATTCATCTTTTCTTGGGAGGATCACGTCTATGGAGTCTTCCTGTATAAAGGGAAATCTTTTTGGATTGTACTCAATGGTTTCTGGGACTTCATCAAACTCATCTTCACTTGTGTAGTCAGGACTGTTGGGATCGGTCACATGCTTGTCAGCTCTCTCTCGACTATAAAATATCTTTAAAGTGCCATCTCCCATGGGGATGTGTGCATGTGTAAGGTCCATGCTAAATAAAACCCTAAGGGAAGCACACCAACCCCTCGATAAGAGAATCCCCCAAGCATCCAGAACATCGATCACTATTATGTTCATGAGGAGGATGATATGTGGAAAATCAATCAAAAAGACCTCAACATCCTCACATAACCCATAAACCTTGACCATTTTCGAATCAATACCACATACATTTCCATAGGGTCGGGTTGTCTTCAAACCAAGTTGTTCCATCACTTTCAATGACATCACATTTTCATAGGCACCATAATGAAGCATACAATTGTTAAAGCAGAGGTCATTCATACCTAATGAAAGATAGAAGGGAGGATTTGTGTCCTTTTGTCGATGGAGATACATAGTGTTCAAAATGATAGGAGGATCTTCCTTCTCGGTCGGTACCTGTAATATATTCAAGATTTGCCTTCTCACAAAATATATCTTTCACATCTTTGTCACTGGGACCGTTATATTTAATTTTCCGAACATGGTTGCAATATCTATATTCAACTGAATTTCATTCGCGGGAGTTACCTTAGGAAGCAACTCATGTACTAGAGGTGGAGGTGGTGGGGCCACCCTCTCTGTTGATGGAGTTGGAGTGGCTGGTTGTGATGGAGGGGTTGAAGCTTCATTTCTTCTATTGTAGGTCAAATATTCCCTCCTCCTTAACTCCTTCTTCCGATCTTTCCCCCCATCTTCTAGCTTCATTGATCTGTTCTTTTGTGACTTGTTCCTCTTAGAAAGTGAAGATCATATCCATGAAATTCATACTATTGAAAGAATCTTCATCTTCTGAGGGACACTCATCTTCTTTGTGAGGCTCTTGGCATGGAAGGCACTAAGCTTATGCGTCAACCATCCCAACTCGTTTCAAAGCATCAAATGCATTTGGCTCTTGTTGAGGCTTTGGTTTCCAACCTGTGTCATCTCTTTGTTGTTTGGAAAACTATGGTTTGGGAGCATATTGGTTTATTTCCAAATTAGTCAAGCGGCCCATGATTTGGTTCCACACTTGGGCAAATTAAGTACTCATATGATCTATCTTCTGAGTGAAGAGGGAAATCGGATCAGGAGCACTACTACTGGAAGCCTTCATCTTTACTTTTGTCTTGCCAAGAGGGTATTGAAAAGGATCCACCCTTGAATCAAGGATATTTTCTTCAATCTCAACATTGTACTATTTGTCTTGTTCCAAAGAAGTGGGCTTCTTATCCCTCGGAGTAAAGCAAAATTTCCCTTCAAAAGCATTCATATAAAGGAGACGGATTGATGTGGTTGTAGTATGGAAATCTATCGAAATTTGGTTGTACAACTTGTCAAATATGGTATTGAATTCACTCATTGTCTCAATCTCATTTTTTCTTTATCTGAATGAGTTTAAATACAAGCATCCCATTATCTTTCTTAATTGACCATCTGCTCTTAAATAACTTGGAAAAAAATTTCATAGGACATGAGGTGATTGTCTGAAAGGCCTTTGAACCAACTGAGAGCTTATTTAGTCAATGATGAAGCCAATAGCTTCATGGCTACATCCTCATGCTCAATGTCTACATTCACAAAAAATTATGCATTACAAGTCCCAAGGGATGACTGAAAATCATCCTGAAAATGTTGTGACCAGTCATCCTCGAATAAATATGCAATCATGTCATCATCAGGTTGCCAACCATATGAATCCCACATGCATGAAAAGTAGTCCTCTGAAGATGACAACTCAAGCCCCTTTTCTTGAGGGATACCCTCAATATCGTAAATGGGATCTCTATAAAAAATGAGACGGCCAAAATCTGACCTGTGTTTGTCAGTCTGTATGAAAGTGTCTATATTCTCATCAACCATATCCAAAGGTTCTTTCATAAGATCATTAGCATGACTGAAAATCATCCTGAAAATGTTGTGACCAGTCATCCTCGAATAAATATGGAATCATGTCATCATCAGGTTGCCAACCATATGAATCCCACATGCATGAAAAGTAGTCCTCTGAAGATGACAACTCAAGCCCCTTTTCTTGAGGGATACCCTCAATATCGTAAATGGGATCTCTATAAAAAATGAGACGGCCAAAATCCGACCTGTGTTTGTCAGTCTGTATGAAAGTGTCTATATTCTCATCAACCATATGCAAAGGTTCTTTCATAAGATCATTAGCATGACTGAAAATGACCATCTCTTTGTCTTCGTGTGCAAGAAGAGATGAAGTTGGGATGGCTTCAACAGGATCTTCAAATTCTTCATCATTGAAGCTAGTTGCTTCTTCAACTTGTTAGGATATTTATAAAATTAGGAGTTACTTAAGATCTACTTGGTCTAATGTGTCGTTAGTTAGTGTGTTTATTTAGTATGCATTAGTATGCATTTGTAGTTAGGAAATCTAACGGTCATGATATGTTCCCGACGTAGAATGATCCAGCAGTTCATATTCTCCTCGATCTTAATGGCCATTGATCTGTTGCTTAACACTCGATTGGTCCATTATCTCTATTTAAAGAGCATGGAGGGTCATTTTTCGATGAATGATTGTAAGAAAATCTCTTGTAAAAACTCTATGCAATCTTTTTCTTTTGCATTAATAAACTGCTCCAAGTGGTTGCGTTGGTTGGGGTCGTTCTTCCCCGTAGGGGTTTTACCACATCAAAAAATCAGTGTGTTGATCTTTAATCTAGTTGTGTGAGTGGTCACTGAAGGTGTTCGTTATCTGTTAGAATACTTGTGTTGTCGAACATGGTATCATAACTTGTTTGAAGACTCGTTCTTGTTGTAGATCGAGATCGTGAAGCCAAGTTGTCTCATATCTGTTTTCTACCATTTCCATACATTTTTGGGCTGAGAGGATTGTTCCATTGCGTCTTGAGCACTCATTTCATTATGGAACGCTTTTCATTTCACTTGAAAAGGTTTCTGTTTTCCCAAGATACGGCCATTTCAACTAGATTTGAAGGTGAAAAGCTTGAATACGCCTTTTTTTTTTAAATTGCAGAGTATTATTTCGGTTTTATATTGTTTGTTTCTAGGTTTCTACTCTTTTATATCTACGTATTCTCTTTTCCCCGTGCCCTGTGCGATCTTGGCAAATCAAAAACCCTTGTTATCATCGAGAAGCGAAATTTGTTTCTTGTGTAAAAAGAGTTTTTTTAGCACGCTCTCCAAGGACATCTTCCACAACAAAAACAACACCCCCAATCCTCCTACTAAACAATACAATATGTTTTTCTAACTCATTTGGTTAAAATTTTATTTATTAAGTAAGAGGTCTTGAGTTCTTTTCTTTTATAAAGTAAATTCACTATAAAAGTGATCCCCACTTATTTTTATAAAAGTGGGTCACTTCATAAAGAAACTTACACCATCATGTGGTCCTTTGGTTACTGTTTATGCCTTTTTTTAAAAGGGAATAACTTTCACATCCAAAGTCCATTTTCAGTGTCATTTTTTTTTAAACCACCTAATTTTTCGAGATCTTTCCATCCAGATCATCAATTTTGGTTTTTAAATCCATATTATCTACATATATATAATACATATTGTCTTTCCAAACAATACAATATGTTTTTCTAACTCATTTGGTTAAAAGTTTCTTTATTAAGTAAGAGGTCTTGAGTTCAAGTCTCTCTTTTTGTTAACTTTTTTTTGAAAAAGTTCATGCTCCATTGTAAAGTTTATTTTGCATGCATCTTTTCTTTTATAAAGTAAATTCACTATAAAAGTGATCCCCACTTCTTTTTATAAAAATGGGTCACTTCATAAAGAAACTTACACCATCATGTGGTCCTTTGGTTACCGTTTATGCCTTTTTTAAAATGGAATAACTTTCACATCCAAAATCCGTTTTCAGTGCCGGTTTTTTTTTAACCACCTAATTTTTCGAGATGTTTTCATCCAGATCATAATTTTTGGTTTTTAAATCCATATTGTCCACATGTAATTTTTAAACCTGTGAAGTAAAGCAATGCATATATATTCTTAAGCAAAACAGAATTTAATCAATGGCTCATACACAGAGTACACAGAGATTTTATACCGGAAACCTTCAACCGGGAAAACCTTTCTTAAATTATTATCGAATTTCACCATTCACCATACAATATATACAATGTTTTTAGTTATTTCGTAGATACCAAAACCCTAATCCCTTAATCCGATATTAATTTAGTAAACTGCTAAAAATAGAAAAATCCGCTAAAAATAGCAAAAACCGCCCAAAAACAAAATTGGGGGCGTTGCGCGTAACCAAGGGGGGGCATACTTTCCCCCCCCCTGAGACCGCCCTAAGAAAGCGCCCGGTGCACATGACACAAAGAGCACTACTAGAGGGGTCGTCAGACGCAGTTTTCGAACCTGACGTGCCCACACACACACATGCAAAGAATATAACACATACCCAACAATTATCTACATATTTAATATGGATTTTTCAAGTAATATTTTGCTTACCAGCACCAACTACTTCCAATGGAAATACCATATGGAGGGTTTATTAATAAGTAAAGGCTTGTACCGGATTACCTTAGGAAAGGAAACAGAACCTATTGATGTTGATAAGAAAGTCAAATGAGATAATAAGAATGACGAAGCACGTGGACTAATTGGAATGTCCATCTCTCTTGATTTAAGGTTCCACCTTCAACAAATTGATAAACCCAAAGAATATTGAGAAAATATTGAATTTGTGTTTGGTAAACACAACATTATTCGAGCACAACAGTTAGAAAATCAAGTATTGACTTTAATTCCAAGTGATTTTTCTTGCATTGAAGACTATCTATCTAAGTTTAAAACACTTAGAATTTTATGTGAAGAATGTAAGATAAAGATGGATGAATATCATTGCATCTATCTTATCCTTTCTAATCTAGGTAGTGCATATTTTGTGTTTGTATCTACCTTTTATGCCTTGAATGTGGCTCTAGGGACAGCTTATCAAAAACCCACTCTTGAGTCCTTTTGTGATGCTTTGATTAGAGAGAAAGATAAGGTTGTACAACTTGGAGTGATCAACACTGCAGGTACCTCCAACAAAGCCTTAGTCATCCATCAGAAAAATAAACCCAAGAATTCCAAGAAGCACCATCCTTGCCACAACAAGAAACATAAGGGTCTGAAACCCACTAAGACAGCTTCTGCTCCTAATGGTGATAAAGGAGCAAAATATAAAATAAGAAAACTGCCAGACATTGCAACTTTGGTGATAAATATGGTCATGATGAGTCCAAATGTTTCAAGAAGATGGAAGCTTTAGAAGCAGCGATGAAGAAGCACAACATCAATATTTATTCTACTTCTTCTTCTTATTCTCATGGACATGCACTTTCTACTTCTGGTTTCTCCTTCAATACAACTTCTACTTATTCTTCTGATGAGTGGCTTATTGATTTTGAATCATCTTATCATATGGCTAAGGATAAAGACACATTTTTTTCTCTAAATGTATGTAACACCAAGAAAATATTTTTTGGTGATGTTAGATCTCTTAGTGTTGTAGGATTTGGAACAGTTCAAGTAGAAAATGGTCATTTCAATGATGTACTATGTGTTCCAAGTCTTTATTGTAACCTTCTATCGGTATATCAAATCACGCATTCAGGTGAAGGTAAAACCATCGAGTTTTCACCTCACTAAGTTGTAATCAAGGATCTAAAATATCCTAAGCATGTTCTTGCAACTGAAATTGTTGATGATATTACCAGGTTGTACAAGTTTGACAACTTTGGATCATCATCTTTTTCATTAGTTTTTTTTTCTCATAGAGATGACTTGAGAAAACTTTGGCATGAGCAGTTTGGTCATCTAAACTATCGCTCATTGAAAGAACTATGCAATCAACAGATGGTGATTGTTCTTCCTCATGTTTCATGCAGAGATGGTGTTTGTGTCAATTGTGTTCTTGGCAAACATCATCAATACAGTCTTGGCACGCCTCAGGCCCTTTGCAACTTGTTCACAGTGATTTGTGTGGTCCATTTTATTCTCCTTATTTTTTAGGTGCAAGTATTTATTAACTTTCATTAATGACTTTTCCAATGTACTTGGGTTTACTTCTTAAAACTTAAGAGCGAATTATTTGACAATTTTTTGGCCTACAAGACCCTTGTAGAAAATAAATTTGGACATCAAATACAAAGGTTAAAAACAGATAATGGAGGCAAATATGTGAACAACAATTTTACAAGTTTTTTCACTGCATAAGGCATCCAAATGCAACACATTGTTTTATATACACCACAACAAAATGGTGTTGTTGAGAGAAAGAATTGCACATTAAAAGAAATGGCTAATTGTATGATCCAATCTAAGGGATTAAGTATAAAGTATTGGGCGGAAGCCATCAACTATGAAAATTACATAGTAAATCACACTCCCACAAAGGCTCTTAAAAATATAACACCGGAAGAAGCTTGGACTAAAATTAAACTAGATGTAAGTCACTTCCGTGTATTTGGAAGTATAGCATGGGCTCACATTCCTGTTGAGAAAAGGAAAGCATTGCAGCCTAAAAGTGAGAAGTGTATATTTGTTGGTTATTTTGAAGATGTCAAAGGTTATATACTTCTTCAACCACATTGTAATGAAATTATTATTAGAAGAGATGTTAACTTTGATGAAAATATCTTAGCCTACGAGCCTAATTGGGTTTTTGTGCCTTCTTTGGCTTGTGATCCTAATTCGATGTTTATGCCTTCTTCAACCTACGATCCATATTCGATGTTTGAACCTTATTTTGTTGTGGTTTCTTCTTCAGATGATGATAGTGAGGATGAAAATCCACCTCTTCCTGCTCACCTTCCTCTAGATGAGTCCTTTGAACCTGAACCAGCACCAGCTCCAGATCCACTGCTTCCTAGATGGGTCTGTTCAACACGAGAAGCAGTTGGTGATCTTGTCGAAGATCCTTCAAATCAATATCGGACACATTCACAGTTCTAGCAAGCCTCTTCTCTTTTGGCTCAAGTTTCAGAGACTCGTGATCCATAGACATTTGCAGAAGCTTCAGGTTATCCATATTGGGATAAAATAATGAATGGAGAGTATCGTTCTTTAATGGAAAACGATACTTGGGATCTTTTACCTCTTCCAAAAGGAAGAAAACTTGTCAAATGTAAATGAGTCTATAGAACTAAGTATGCAATAGATGGAAGTGTTGAAATACACAAGGCTCGATTATTTTCCAAAGGATTTTCCCAAGTTAAAGGAATTGACTATAATGAAACATTTGCCCCTATAGCCAAAATGAATTATATATGCCTTGTTCTTGCCCTTGTTTCCTCACATAAATGGGAGGTCCATCAAGTTGATGTTAAATACGCCTTCTTACATGGATATTTTCAAGAAGAAATCACATGGAACAACCTCATGGCTATGTCCAGGATGACTCTAGCCTTGTTTGTCACCTTAAGAAATATCTTTATGGTCTTAAGCAAGCTCCCCAAGCTTGGTATGATAAAATAGATAGCTTTCTTATTACCACTAGATTCTCTAGATGCCATTTTGATCCTAATGTCTATACCAAGAAAGTAGGAAGCCATCTTATAATCCTTTTACTTAATGTTGATGACCTTATCCTTATTGGTAGTGACTCAAAACTTTTAAACCATGTGAAAACGAGCCTTGAGAAGAAATTTGAAATGACAGACTTGGGATTTTTGCACTATTTCCTTGGCCTCTAAGTTTTTCAAACCAATGAAGGAATTTTCATTTCCCAATCTAAGTATGTTTGTGATCTTCTTCATCGTTTTCACATGGACGATTTTAAACCATCCCCTTCTCCCTTCTAGTTTGGAGTCAAGCTTGCTTCCACCTGTACTTCTCTCGAAGTTGATGCCACCTTGAATCGTCAGCTAGTTAGTACCCTCTTATACTTGACTCATACCCATCCTGATCTTTCCTTTGATATTGGTCTTGTTACCCGGTATATGAAAACACCCCATGAAAGCCATTGGAAGGAAGCTAAAAGGATACTTCGCTATGTTCGTGGTACAGTTCAGTTTGGGATACATTACAGTTCAAGGGGGGGCTCTCTTATTGGTTGGTTTCACTAATTCAAATTGGGTCGGTGACCCTGATGATTAGAAGTCTACTGCAAGTTATGTTTTCAGCCTCGGTTCAGGACCTATCATTTGGGCCTGTAAGAAACAACAGGCTATTTATCTTTCTTCAGTAGAAGCAGAGTATCGAGCACTGGTAAATGCAAGTCAGGAAGCCTTATGGCTTCGACAGATTCTTTCAGAGTTTGGATTCTAGCAACAGCATCTGACCAACCTTTGGTGCGACAATCGGAGTTCCATCAAGCTCCCTAAAGCCCCATTTCAACATCAACGTAGAAAACACATCAAGCTACACATGCACTTCATCAAAAATTTCATTCATGGTCAAGTTATTGAAGTGCTCTTTTTCCCTACAAAAGATCAATTTGCATAAATTTTCACAATGTCTCTTACATAAGCGAAGTTTTCCAAACTTCAATCTATGTTAGGAGTTCAGGAAGTTGTCATCAAGGGGGGGTAGGCTCTAATGCCTTCTTCCTTCTTATATTGTGTCACTATTGTAAATCCTTCAATCATATCCCAAGTTGTTCGTAAGGGGAATGTTAGGATATTTAGACACTTACAAGTTGGTTAAGATCTACTTGGTCTAATGTGTCGTTAGGTAAAAGTGTGTTTCTTTAATATGCATTACTATGCATTTGTAGTTAGGAAATCCGATGGTCATGATATGTTCCCAACAAAGAGTGATCTGATGGTTCATATTCTCCTCGATCTTAACGACCATTGATCTATGGATTAACACCCGATTGGTCCATGATCTCTATTTAAAGAGCATGGAGAGTCATTTTTCAATGATCAATTGTGAGAAACTTTCTTGTAAAATATCTCTGTAATCTTTTTATTTTTCTTTAATAAATTTCTCCAAGTGGTCGCATTGGTTGGGGTCATGGTTGTTTCCCATAGGGGTTTTACCACATCAAAACACTAGTGTGTTGATATTTGATCTGTTTGTGTGAGTGGTTATTGAAGGTGTTCATCCGTTGTTGGAATACCTATGTTGTCGAACACAACTTCATGAAAAGGAGGAGTGCATGGATGGACAACCTCAACTTCATCATGCGAGAAAAAATATAATGATGTCTCAACATGTTGCGCTTCATCGGGATTATTTTTTCTCTTCATGGGCACGCTCTTCCATCGTCTTTTCATTACATGAGGCTTGATCCTTACTGCAAAGCGATTTGTTTGCATTTTTTCAAAAGGGCATGTTGTATTCGAGAGCTCCTATAATACTTCTTCACTTCCATAGTCATGGAGTAAATCATCATCAAGTTCTTCAAAAGGGTCATGAATCATTGTGTTCTCTTCTTGATGTGAAGGAGGAGTAGAGGCCTAGATGTTTTCATCAAGTGGAAGGGAAGATGTGAGCACTTCATCTTCATCAAATGTCTTGTCCAGATATTCAACATAAGAAATTTGTTCGAGATGTGCTTGGTAACTTTTTTCACATATTTATCCTTCAAGCACTTCTTCATCTATTGTCTCATCATCGACCATAAAACCTTCTTTGCAAAGACCCTTTTTTAGCTCTTGGAAAGAATTTTGCAAACTATGAGTAGTTGGTCGATAATGCCTGAGAAATTCTTCAATGAGCTTTGTAGAAGAAAGGATACTCTTTGGATTAATCCAACTCCTTTGAATTTATTCTAGTGAAGATACACAAATTTTCATCAACACATATTCATGTAGCACATTTAAGCTTGAAGCATACTTCATATAATTTACGACATGAGTGACTGCTAGAACTGGGTTGCCATTAAATTTAGGGGAACTTTCTCTCCACTCTAGCGAACAATTATTTGGATATCTAGTGATATTGTTAAGCCCTAATATTGGCTCATTACCCCTTAATTGGGACATATTACATTAGTAATGTTATTTTATTTATGTCAGCTTTATTTCATTAGTTGTAATTATACCTCCTAGTCTCCTATATATACCAAGGAGACATTTTCATTTGGAATCATCTTGTAATTGAACATTTATGTGGGGTAAAAGGAGGTTTCCCCCTCAAAGAGGATTATTATCATAAATTCTCTCTTTTTTAAGGCGTTGAGTACTTATTCTGAGGTTTTTATATGCTATATTGATATTTGGTTCTTAACATATGGTATCAGAGCTCAAGGTCTTGGGGTTTTGCTGCTACATCTAAGACACTATAGAATTTTCACTATAACTTTTTTTATAAAACTATTCAGAAGGAACGACTTGGAGGATAATTAGTAGACAGATCAAGGTACGTTGGGTTAATATTTCAGCTCCTGAGGCCTTATACTTTCGTAGATACAACCTTTGTAAGATAGGGTTCGGGAATCATCCTGAATTGAGTCATTATGGAATTTTCACTATAAAATTGTTTCCGTGATGTTTCAGACCCTGAAATCTGGAGGATATTCTAATAAATTAGCAAGGTATCTATGGTAGAAATTTCAACTTCTAGGTCATCTCAAATTTGTATATACTCCCTGTGGAAGATAGGGTATCTGACTAGTCTCAAGAAGGTATTCCGGGTAAAACAAGCATAAATTCTTCCTAGAGTATCCAAATTGAGTGAGACTAGTTGCATTGGATAGTGGACATCCCGTAGTAGTATTGGTACGAGTTTCAGAATTTTATATCAATTATTTTGTGTGGGGCATGCTATACAAGTGAGATCTCCTGGAAAGGCCAAAAATCAGCAAGTTGTGGGGAAGTTACCGTAAATTCCACTTGGCACATCCAATTTTTATCAGACCCATGGCATTGAAGAGAAGAAATATCATAGACCTACAAAAAATAAAATTGCATACTCAGAAGGGCCGAAATTTTGGAGATACAATAAAAGGAAGATTGTCTAGAAGAACCATCTCAAAATCAAGGTTTAAAGTGATACTTGGCCAACATGCCACCAAAAAAAGGAACTTCTACACCAAATAAGCCTCCAAAAAATCCTACTTGGACTCTTGATGAAGGTGAATAAATGTGTAGGGACATAAATGATTTACAAAAGAAGACAGTAACCAAAGATGAGCTACAAGAGATGATGGATTCAATGGAAGCTAAGTTGGATACTAAGATGGATGGTTTGAAAGGGGAGATCATGGAAGGATTGAAAAAATTCCTAATAGAGAGGACACCTGAAAGTGAAAATGTATCCCATGAAATTCATGATGAGGACACAAGGAAGGTGAATCAAGAATGGAAAACTCCAACTTTGGGTTGAAAACCAACCACGTTCCTAAGATCGATATGAGGAATTTTGATGGCAAGGACCCAATCACATGGATACTTTAGATGGAGAAATTATTTGATCTACATAATGTGCCACATATACAAAAGGTATGAATTGCTTCTTTATATTTAGAACCCAATCAATTTGTATGGTATTGATGGCTTTTTTCTCACAAATCACTCGTCACTTGGACAATTTTCACGGAAGAAATGATAGCACACTATGAGGATACAAGGAGCAATACCTTATTTAGCCAATTGATAAATCTCAAGCAAAAGGGTTCAGTTACCGAGCATATTGAGAACTTCCAAAGAT
>ML779298.1:641635-655414 GCA_009831015.1 Picea engelmannii | reverse complement strand
GGACTGGCCGATTCCCAAAACATTGAAGAATCTTAGAGGATTTTTGGGTTTGACAGGTTACTACCGCAAGTTTGTTCGGCACTATGGAAGAATAGCAGCACCTTTAACGGCACTAACTAAGAAGGATGCATTTTCATGGACTCAAGAGGCAACTAAAGATTTTGAACAAATTAAAGAGGTGATGTGCAAAGCTCCTGTCTTGACCACTCCAGACTTCACAAAAACCTTTATTGTGGAATTTGATGCCTCGGGAAATGGAATTGGTGTTGTCCTAATGCAAGAAAGAAGGCCCCTAGCTTTTAAAATTCGACCACTAAAGGGAAAGGACTTACACAAACCCATTTATGAGAAGGAAATGATCGCAATACTACATGCATTGAAGAAATGGAATCCTTACCTACTAGGTAGGCACTTCAAGGTCAAAAAAAATCATGATAGTCTTAAATACTTCTTGGAACAAAGACTATATTCAGAAGAACAACAAAAATGGGTAACCAAGATATTGGGTTATGATTTTGAAACCATCTATAAAAAGGAGAAGAAAAATGTTGTGTCAGATGCACTCTCAAGAAAGGATGAAGATGTTGACGCATTTCTCTATGCTATCTCGATCATCAAACCCGATTGGATAATAGAAGCAAGGGATGAATGGAAGAATGACAAAAAAGTGTGGACTCTCATTCAAAGGTTGCAGCAGGATTCCAGTGCATCAGATACATTTACATGGAAAAATGATTCACTATGGTACAAAGATCACTTATATTTATGTAAGATCTCCCAACTCAAACAAAAGGTACTATTGGAATTGCACACCTCTCTAGTAGGAGGGCACTCAGGATTTTTGAAAACCTATCGTAGAGTCAAGAAGGATTTTTTTGGGGATGGACTTAAAACTGATGTTCAAAGGTTTGTGGCAGAATGTTTGGTTTTCCAACAAAATAAGGTGGAAACAATTAAGACCCCGGGTCTTTTACAACCATTAGCCATCCCAAGTCATCGTTGGGAGGAGGTTTACATGGATTTCATCACAGGGTTACCAAAGTCTGAAGGAAAGAGTGTCATAATGGTGATTGTTGATAGGCTGACCAAGTATGCACACTTTTGTGCACTCTCTCATCCCTTCAAATCTAGTACAGTTGCCATCGCATTCATGGAGACGGTTCAAAAGCTACATGGAAGCCCAAAGATTATTGTAAGTGATAGAGATCCCATCTTCACTGGACATTTTTGGACAGAATTGTTTTCTTGTTTAGGTACTCAATTAGCTCATAGCTCATCGTATCATCCTTAATCTGATGGAAAAACTGAGATAGTGAACAAATGTTTGGAACACTAACTTCATTTCTTTGTCTCTGATAAACAAACACAATGGTTCAAATGGTTACCCTTGGCAAAATGGTGGTATAACACTTCCTTTCATACTGCAACAAAAATGAAACCCTTTATGGCACTCTATGGATACCACCCTCCTTCCATCACTTCTTCTCTAAAAGAAAAATCTAAGGTTCAAGCAATGGAATATCACATCGAGCATCAACAAGAAGTTCTCCAAATCTTAAAGGACAACTTGACTATGGCACAGAATCACATGAAACAACAAGCAGATCAACATCGTAGTGGAAGAAGTTTTGAAGTAGGGGTTTGGGTGTTTTTAAGACTACAACCATACAAACAGATGTCCCTCAAGCAAGCCAAGAAGAATAATAAATTATCACCAAAGTACTATGGCCCTTATAAGGTGTTGCAAAAGATTGGTACTATGGCATACAAATTGGAGTTGCCTGCATCTTCACGTGTACACCCAATTTTCCATGTTTCATGCTTAAAGAAGGTTATAGGTGACAAGATCCCAGTTCAAACTATATTGCCAGAACTTGACGAGGAAGGAAAAATCATATTGGAGCCTGAAGCCATCACTGACACAAGAATTTTCCAGCTGAGGAATAGATCCATTTCAGAGTATCTCACTAAATGGAGGAAACTACTGGCTGAAGATTCCACTTGAGAAGATGAGTCTTTTATACATAAGCATCCAAAGTTACTCAAGCGTTTTGGATAGCACTTGTCTCAAGGGGAGGGGCATGTTAAGCCCTAATATTGGCTCATTACCCCTTAATTGGGGCATATTACATTAGTAATGTTATTTTATTTATGTTGGCTTTATTTCATTAGTTGTAATTATACCTCCTAGTCTCCTATATATACTAAGGAGACATTTTCATTTGGAATCATCTTGTACTTGAACATTTATGTGGGGTAAAAGGAGGTTTTTCTATGCTATATTGATATTTGGTTCTTAACAGATATTCTGAGTATCCAAATAAGGATAGACTTTATGGAAATCCCATGGTAAGTCTCATGAGGCCATGGTTCCATTATTGAGGCTAATACCTCAATGGAGTCGCTAGATGAGATCGGGGTTCATCAAAGGATGGAAAAGGGGAAACAAGGAAATATGGGTTATTGGAAGGTGGAGTCACCAAATGAGCCTTCAGAAGAGGTCATTAAGGATGGAAGGGAAACATCGTTCAAGTGGAGTCGCCAGGAAATCTAGGGAAAGTCTTTGGGATAGCTTGCCAAAGTGTATCTAGGGTTCGAAAGAGGATTCAAAATCCTCCTTGGCAACGGTGCCAAAGTTTTATTGCACAAGTTGTAGGTTGGGAAAATCCCAACCCAACCACCAAATGGTGACAGCTAAGAGAGAACATACCCATTGTCACCTTAGGCAGGTGTTCCCATCACTTTAGAGGTGAAGTGGTCACCTCAAGGGGGGAATCTCGATGACCCTAGGGGGGAATGAGATGGAAAGTGTGAAGTATGAATGAATTCCCCTATAGGTCTAGTTTCTATGTGTGAATAAGGGCTTGATTAAGGTCTTTATGGTAGCCAATATTTTCTAAGAAGTAGTAGACCCTATAAATGTTGATTGTACCTGCCTGAGACACAAGAAAGACAATGATACAAGCCCAAATATATGGTGGACAAGAAAGTTAAGCTTGATGTCCCTAATTGTAGCAGTTAGTAATAGTATATATCAGCAATGAAAATGATAATGAACGCTGCGAACAAGTTTCTAAAAGTCTAGTTAAAAGAGCAAGATATAAACTAGAAACAACAAGGTCCCAAGCAAGATAGCATTAGACTTTAGCAGTGAAAGAAGGTTGTAACAAAATATAATTGCAGAAATATTTTGCAGCATTATGGCTGTAACAAAAAATTTATTACAGCAAGAATATCATACACTAAAACTTCCCCAAAGTCTACCAAAATGTGTGTTAGGCCTAGTAGTTTATGTGGGCAAACTTTAAGAAACTTTCAGTGGTTGATTTAAGAGTTATTAGAGAAGTTTGATTAGGGTTTTTGCAGCCCTAATGGTTGTATATAAAGTTTTGTAACAGCAGCAAGAATTACTTGAAGAAATATGGCACCCTAGTGGCTCAATCAAGCTTATAAGGCAAAGAAATGAATCCAACTTAGACAACCTTCAAATCATTGAATTTCACATTAACCGATGAAATATTCTATTTCTCCAATGCAGATTATATTAGTGCCTTTAACTATTGGGTTATGGAGTCGAGAAAATAAAGATCTAAGCAATTCTATCTCCTGGGGTGTAAATCCTGTTACTCCCTAAGGAAAGTAAATGATAAGCTAGGAGATATTAGGAGGGTGTAAACCCTTTTACTTCTCCTAGTAAAACCTTGTGCAACAAATAACTTCTAGAAAAAATGATAGATAATAGTGGGGTTTTAAATCCTTATACTCCCCAAGAAATATATCAAATCAAACTTGTGACTAAGAAATGAATCATCAACAAGATAAATATTTACCTAGCGTCAAGAAATGACAAGATAAACCTCTCCTTACCAAGATAAATCCACCACACATGCCAAAGAAGAGCTCCAAGAAGGCTAGCACACTATTTCTTCCACCAACAGCATAAAGAGAACCAAGATAAAAGCACAAGAGAGAGAAGGTTCCCCAAGGAGGGCACAAATTTCAACCAAGTACTTCTCCAAATGGCAGAGTTATGTTATGAAATGAGATTCACATGATTTATATTTATACAAAAGTATTAAAACATAGTTTGTCCACTTAGCAAGGGTAAAACATAAGATAAGGGTTCAACAACCCTTATCTTACCCCTTGAACCAAATAATAATATTTAATTTTAATTTTAACACATTAGAAACCTTAAAAGTAAGATGATGTCACCCCTTTAGGCGACGTTTTGGCACATTTCCAAGTCATTGGAGAAGAAGAAAGAGGTCGTTGGCACTCCTTTAGCCTCATCTTCATGTGACAGGGTCAATCCATGCCTCCTCCGGTCAAATCATGCCAAGTGTCAATGTGAAATGGCTCCATCGTGACAAAACCCCCTCAAGCATGACGTCAAGCCTCAAAAGGTGACAGTTTACCTCTCCTAGGCAAGTTGTTTGGGTAATAGGGCTGGGTAAGATCCTCCATGATGTCATGTAAGCCTCTAAAGGCATGTCTCTGTGATCTAGTGTGCGGGCCTACAACATCCAACCTGTGGGATCCTTGCCCCATGGAATCCCAAGCTAGGCGTGTTCTCTCAAAACAAGCCACCAAGAAAGGTCCTGCAAAACAAAAGGGTACACCCTCCAAAGATCTCAAGTCAAATATATCATTACAAGTGTAAACCACATCTAATAAGCAAGGCACCTAAGCATGTGCATCAAAACTACTTCATAAAATTAAACAAATGCTCAAAGACCCTATACAATTGACCAAGTTTGAGTATGGGAGGGGTGTCATAAAAGTCCTATTGGATAGACCAAAACCCTCAAGTGGGGGATGCTCCGAAGGATGGAATTTCAAGGTTATGTAATGGGTGATGAGGAAGGGATTTAGAATTCATATTTCAATGAATCTCATGACATACAAGGGCTCATATTATCTCATTTATGGGTGCCTTTGTAAAGGGTGTGTGGCACATTCGTTTGTGATGCACTTTTTCCAATCCCATCTTCTTTCCATTCTTTATATTTCATGTTTTAAGGAACAATTTGAAGGCCATTGTCCTGGCTTGGTGTCTAGATAATGACAGTGTCATTCACAAATACCTCGTGTAAATGAGAAGGTTGGCTCATGATGAGACCTCCTTTATCTCAGTTGTGTAACTGAGAGCCACTACCCTGGCTTGGTTACCAGATGATGGTAATGTCATGCCACTAAATACCCATGATCATGATAGGTCGGCTCATTATGAGACCTCCCATCCTCCAACTAACCTCCTAAGCATTCACTATCATATGTTTCTTGTGGGTCCCCCATTTCTTATAGAGAAGTGGTTCATTGATTTCTCGGGGATCCCTGGGTGAAGCATATGGAAGGTCTATATTTAGGATTTTATCTATTTAGTCTACAACAATCCGTCTGGGCCTTCATCCCCTTCTTCCCATGAAATGAGGTACATTCCCTTCTTCGGTCACTAAATTCAAAGGGCCTAGAATAATACAATATGATGGTAGTGTAATGAGTGGAAGGTGGTAAGTATGGTCGATAATGGTACAATAACCCCCCAAGGGACCCCAGTCACAAACCTTCCCCAAAGGTTGGACACTTACTAGGAAATCTATAACACTCACCAAGATGAAACAAGGTCAAAAGCATAATGTCCAAGCAGGAATTATATAATCAAAAGAAGCTTAAATAAAACATGTTTAAATGCCTCAAATATTAAGGTGATTACCTACCACAATACCTGAATTATATCTCATGGAGAAATACCCATCTACCTTCCAGAACCTAGCTAGTGTGGTGGATTCATTGACAATGGATCAGAATGTGGTGATTGAGTGGGATTCCATATGTGCAAGTGGACACTACTAGTCATGTGGTCTCTCGCCACTCCATATCTACAACCTGAGGGCCTCGAGACATCATCTCCTTAGTTATCCCATAAAATGAGGATAACAAGTAGTAATACAACTACTTTAAGTTTCAATGATGTGGTCTCATCCTTGTTGTCAGAGGAGATGAGGCGGAAGAACACAGAAGGATAGAGAAAAGATGTATTATTTGCAAGAGGATGCTCCTAGGAAATAAATAGATCTAAATCCTCAAGTGGGAAATCTAAATCTAAGGGTAGATCTAAATATCCCAGAAATTTTGTAAAGGTATGTTGGAGATGTGGAAAAGAAGGGCACTACAAGAAGCAATGTAGATCCAAAAGTGTTGAGAGAGGGAAGGGATCTGAAGATGCTCCTTCTACAAAAGAAAAAAACATTTGAGAAAGAAGGAGAGGATGTACTTGGCTTATTCAAGAATACATGCAGATCATGAGGCATGGTTGGTTGACTCAGGCACATCATTTCATATGACTCCCCACAGGGAGTGGTTCTGCAAATATGAAAGGTATGATGGAGGTGATGTTTTCCTAGGTGATGAATTGATAGCCAAAATCATAGGACGGGGAAAATTCAAGTTGAATCTCATGGATGGAAGGATTAAAACACTTCCTGGTGTTTTTCACATCTGAGGATTGGATAGAAATTGGATTTCTATAAGAAAAATGGATGATGCAAGGGTAAAAACAGTGTTTAAGAAAGAAACCTGCAGGATGGTTCAAGGAGAAATGGTGTTGTTGAAGGGAGTTCAAATTGGAACTCTGTATAAGCTGCAGGGAAGCACTATTAGTGATGGGTGTAATAGTTTTGTTGTTCCTGATATTGGAGATAAATAAGAAAAAACCCCTTCCGTCTCTGGAGAAAAGGATATGTTGTGTCATCAAAGAAATAGGCATATTTGAGAGAAGGGCCTTTGACTACGACATGGTAAAGGTATGGTTGAAGGTATGTCTAATTTCTCTCTAGATTTTGATTTGTGTGAACATTATGTATATGGGAAGAAGAATTGGGTAAGATTCCCCTCTAGTGCAACAAGGGCAGAGGGAATTTTATAGTTGGTACACAGTGATGTGTTTGGACCTGTGTCAGTTCCATCACTGGGAAAAAAATTGTACTATGTATCATTTATAGATGACTTCTTGAGGAATAATTGGATATATTTCCTCAGGAAGGAATATGAAGTCTTTGACGGGTTTAAATAGTTTAAGGATCTTGTGGAGAATCAATCAGAGAAAATAATTAAGGTGTTGAGGACGAATAATGGTGGAGAGTTATGTAGAAATGAATTTGAAGAATTCTATAAGAAGTGCGGTATAGAAAGGTAGAAGATTGCTCCATATACACCTCAGTAGAATGGAGTTGTCAAAAGGATGAATGGGATGTTGATGGAAACATAAAGGTGCATGTTCAATGGTGTTGAGCTAGGATGGGAATTATGGGCAGAGGGTTACATGGTCAATCAATCGCCCTCATCATAAATAGATGACAAGACTCCACACGAGGTATGGATTGGTAAGAAACCCTCTCTCACACATCTTAGGGTATTCAGATTTGATGCCTATGTACACCTTCCAAAGGAAAACAAGAGTAAGCTATATAAAAAGGTTGAAAATTGTATATTTATTGGGTATAAAGATGGTATGAAAGGTTATAATCTTTGGAACCCAAAAAATAAGAAGGTAGTGTATAGTCGAGATGTGGTATTTAGATAAATCAAATATGTTGTCAAATAGGAAGTCCAACCAATGAAGGAAGAACTAGAGAAAATAGAGTTTTAGTTAAAGGATGATGAATTATACTCTACACAAGAACAAGAATCGAAAGAAGAAGATCATCATACTCCACTATTGAGGAGATCGATTTGCGAAAGAAGGTAATTGGAAAGGTATATTCCACCTAATTTTCATTCAAAATGTTCTTTGTATATTATTGATGATGATCCTAGAACTGTTAGGGAGGTAGTGGATTCAAAGGATGGAAAACTCTAGAAAAGGCCATGGTTGAAGAAATGGAAGCCTTGGACAAGAATGAGGCTTGGGATCTAGTGGATTTTCCAACTGGAAGAAATCCCATTGGAAACAAATGGGTGTTTAAAAATAAGTTGAATGCAAAAGGAAAAGTGGATAAATACAAATCTCAATTAGTAGCAAAAGGTTATTCCATGGTCGAGGGAATTGACTTTTGTGAGATTTTTTTTCCTGCTGCCAAGTTAAATTCTATTAGATGTATTTTATCTGTTGTTGTAGAATTTGATTTTGAAGTAGAAAAGATGGATGTGAAGACAACATTCCTACATGGGGATCTGGAAAAATAAATCTACATGAAGAAACCAGAAGGCTTTGTTGTGAAGGGAAAGGAGCTGGTATGAAAGTTGAAAAAGTCCCTATATGGGTTAAATCAATCACCAAGGATGTGGTATCAAAAATTTGATACTTATATGTTGGGACTTGGCTTCAAAAGGAGCAAAGCAGATCACTATGTGTATTTCAAATTAATTGGTGATCATCTTATTTATTTGGTCTTGTATGTGGATGATATGTTGTTGATTGGAAACAACAAGGAGATTATCCATGATGTCAAAACTCAGTTGTCCTCTAAATTTGACATGAAGCATATTGGTGTTGAAAATTTCATTTTGGGCATAGAAATTAAAAGAGATCGGGAAAACATGAAACTTTGGTTAAACCAATATGTAGGAATGTAAACCGGTCAAGGTTATTATTCTTGTGGGTGTAAATATTTATGTAGATCAGTGTATAAAGACACAAGAAGAGGAAGAGGACATGTCTCTTGTTCCATATGTCACTATAGTTGGCAGTTTGATGTATGGAATGGTCTGCACTAGACCAAACATTGCATGTGTAGTGGGAATTTTGAGAAGGTGTATGTCAAAACCAAGGAGCATTGGACAACAGTAAAGAGGGTTTTCATGTATTTTCATGGCACTACTAGCTATGGATTGTACTACCAAGGAAGACCGGGATTGGAAAGAGTGTTGGACATGCATGGATTTGTTGATGCAGACTGGGCTGCAGATATAGATCACAGAATATCTACAAGTGGGTATGTGTTTAACCTATTTGGAGGAGCAATCAGTTGGATGAGCAAAAGAAAGTCTATAGTGGCACTCTCAAAAACAGAAGATTAATAGATGGCAGTCACTCATGAAATCAAGGAAGCAGTATGGTTACAAAGATTGTGTTCAGGTATTGGGTTCATATAGCAAGCTGTAAGGATAGACTGTGACAGTTAGAGTGTAATCTTCCTGGCGAAGAACCTGACTTATCATTCAAAGACAAAGCATATTGATGTTAAGTATCACTTTGTGAGAGACATCGCTGAAGACAAGAAGGTGTTGTTGATGAAGGTGGACACTTTGGAGAATGTTGCAAATTCATTAAAAGACATTGTGAGCATTGAGTTCTCTTGGTGTAGAGGATCCATGGGCATTGCTACTCTAGATCGTTGACTATGTAATCATGTAACCCCCAGTATGCAAAGAAAACACAAGTGGGGAAATGTTGGGTATTGTACACTGATATGGGAGAAAAGGGTTTCTGTGGACTGCTTAGCACCAGCCATCTGGGAGGGTTGCAGGGGTTTAGGGGTCAGAGCCCCCAAGAAAAAAAAAATGGTCTGTTTTTGGCGCGTTTTTCTTTGTGTTTGTTTTTTGGCAGTTTTTCAGTACATGGTTTTTGTCAATGGTTTTCTAATTTTGGTTAAGGAATTAGGGTTGTTGACTATTTCGGGTCAATGGATTAGGGGTTTGGATGTCGCAGGTGTTAGGACCCTATAATGTACCTTTTTGTTCATACTTTTTGCTATCATTACATCCTTTTCCCACTCACATTTAAGCCTACATTATCACCTTAACCTATTTTCCCAAAGGTATATAATGTTTCTTCTCTTTGTTATATGTTTAATTTGTTTTACATGTAATTTTACATTACTCTCATACTTAGCCATTAAATATATTTGTTGAAACAGTTTGAACTGTAGTTAACATACTGTTGCTGCTTGAAGACCACGTTGTTGAAACAGTCAACAGTATGCAAATTCCGTTGCTGAAATAGTCCGTGATTTGCGACGCTAAAACAACATTTCACATACAGCAATAACAAGAAGGAGCTATTACACTGACCGCAATAGTCGTACCTTAAGCCAGCACCAACCATCATTGTTGCTTGAAGACCACGTTGTTGAAATAGTCAAATAGGACGCAAATCTTGTTGCTGAAACAGCCCGTGATTTGCGATGTTGAAACAATATTCTACAAACAGTAGTAACAAGAAAAGATAAATAAAGAAGTTGTTACACGGGTCGCAACAGCTGTAACTCAAGCCAGCACCATTCCAACTACTGTAACAACATTTTGCTATGGGAGATCAGAATATCCTATTCCAGCATAGAATATTAGATCAGACTAAGAATAGGATTTGTATGTGTACACATGTAATTTTATGATCAATTGTATTCTCCTCTTTAAATAGGGGAGAATTGAACATTAAGGGGGACGGAAAGGTTTAGCTAGAAACGAATCACAGAGAAGGAGTGTGTTCATGCTAGATATTGTAACTTGACACATTTTGACAGATGAATAAAAAATCATTCTAAGCATTCCTTTTTAGTTTCTTTCATTTCTGGGGAATCTTGTGAGAAGGAAAGGGCCCACCTTCTTCACAAGATTCACCCATTAGTTTTGTAGTGCGTTAGTGTTGTTTTTATTCATACCTTGTTAAAACTCTATTTTGTTGGAACTTTGTTTTGCTGAAACTCTGCTTCCACTGATTGTTACATTGTGTTCATACAATTCATTCCTAGCTAATTGTTAATCACTTTGATTGGTAATTATGTTTGCATAATGAGTTTATGAAAGTGTGATAATCAGAGACAGGTGTTGAAGATTCCTGCTTTGGGGAATAGGGTCATGTTCTCTATTATAGAGTAGTTAGTCTTCATTCTGATTGGTGACTCGGTTTGATGAGTTCATGAAAGTGTGATAGACAGAAACAGGTGTTGAAGATTCCTACTTTTGGAATAGGGTCTTGTTCTCTGTTACAGAATAGTTAATCATCTTTACAGTGTGCTGGAAAGTTCATTTTTCCTAGGTTTCTACTCTTTAATGTAATCCGGGATTTTTATGATAGTTATTTCCTTTTGAATCTTAAAACTCTGCAATAGATAGATTGCTTTTATTATAATTCAAAGTAGAACTTCAGTATGTTCAAGCAAGGTGTGATTAGTGTACCTTTACTACAATTCTAGATTGCTTTTGAGATTGAGCATATACAGTGTGTGATTGCCTTTGAAATAAACATACTTCCCTGGGTTGACAATTTATGTAACACTTGATTGTTTAATTAATAAGCAATTATAGTGACCAACATTTTGGCGTTGTTGTCGGGGAAGGCAATTATAGATTTCAAAAGCATTTATGTTTTTCTTTCAGATGCACAGATTGCATGAGAGGACGCTGACCCCCCAAGGAAACTGACCCTCTAGATGGCAGGGGCAGAGGAAGAAAGACCTTCATCGACCAGATTATATCAAAATCTGAATTTGTTGTTCCTCAACGACCAAGCTCTTGAAAACCAAAGCCTCAACCTTCGTTTCAAGCGAACTTTGAAACAGGGAAAGAGATTTGGAGACCTAAAACAGTTGAGAAACTAGCAGAAAACATTGAGGATCGAGCAAGTGTAGCAGGGAACAAATATAAGAAACCATGGATGAGTATAATGAAGAACTACACCATGAAGAACAGGCAGGTCTTGAAGCAGAGGTAAACGATGAAAACTCTTTTTCTACCTTAGGATTTCCTATTGGTGATCTCCCTAGAGGAGTATCTCCCATGAAGAATAACCCACTTTCAGCCTTACCTAACTTTCATGGTTTATCTTCTAAAGATCCTGATGAATTCCTTTTCGAGTTTGACATATTATGCAGAAGTTATGATTACATTTCCAATGCTCAAAAATTAAATCTATTCCCAGCAACATTAAAGGGAAATGCATTAAGATGGTTCATGAGTCTTGGAGGTCATGTAATCACAACATGGGATCAGATGAAACAAAAATTTCTGCACAAATATCAAGACTATTGCCGAACAAGAGAAAAAGGGAGGAATTATTCAAGATGATACAGAAAGAGGATGAAAATTTGGAGGACTTTGTGGAAAGGCTACAGTATAATATACAAAGATCTAGTCACCCCGATGTAAGTAAAGATATTCTTAAAACAATATTATTAAAAGGAGTAAGGGATGACTGTCTAGATATGTTGAATATGCTTAGTAAAGGGGAGATATCTAAAGACTCATACGATGAAATTGTTAACCTATGTAAAAGATGTTCAAGAGGAGCTACAAGGAATAGATCAAACAACAGGGATACCACATTTTCAAGAGTTCAAAAATTAGCCAGTGGAGGAGCAACAAGAGCCGAAATAGGTAATTTACTTGAGGATTTTAAAACTGAAATGTTAAGTTCTTTTGCTTCACAAATTGATACCTTGCAGATTCAAAAGAAACAAGCCGAAGCAAAAGCAACTTTGTCCATCTTTTGTTCCAAATGTAGAGATAAGCACCCACGAAGGGAATGCCCATTGGACAAAAAGACAATCTGCACCATTTGTGATAAGGATCATGAAACTCAACAATGCCCTTCTTTACCAGGAATCAAAGCAGCATTACAACCAACTGATGAAGAAGCTGAAGTTGTCTATCTGTTGACAAAGAGAAGGCAATGGCAGCCGTGGGGACAAGGTATGAATCCTAATATGCCATTTACATCTTCTAATCGTTGGAATAACTATCCTTCTTTTAATCAAGCAAAATATTCTCCCTTTAATCAAATACAATACCCACCCCTCAATCAAATGAATTACCCACCCATGCAACAAACTAACCCTCCCTTTGTAGACCCAGCAATGTGGACTCCTTGGCCTCCACAACAACAACCTTACCTTAACCAATGGAATCCAAATTGGAGAGGTCAACAACCCCCGTTCCCAAATCAATTGCCTCAATTTCAATCACAATTTCAGCAACCACTCTCTTTACCATCAGGTACTCCACCGAACAATCAAATGATGAGGCCCCAACTACCTGTACAAACTAACCCTAAACCCAATAATAAGGTTGTGCAATGCATTGATATTCAAAACCAGCCTATACTTTCTCTTTTCCCTGCACAATGCAATGATATTCATTTATGATCTAGGAAAATAGTAGAACCTATCATTGATGATGTTACCTCTTCTGATTCCGATAAATAAGAAATAAAAAAGCATGATGTACCTGAAGAGGTACAATCGTCCCCCAACACTGTTTCCAAAATAGCAAAACCACCATTCCCTGAGCGTTAGCTTTGACTAAAACGCCTGAGCCACCTGCTTTCAATATTCTAGGGGAATTACAAAATCGTTATGTCAAAATTCCATTATTACAAGCACTAAGAGACGTACCAATTTATGCCAGAACTATGCGAGACATTTGTGTTAAGAAACACGGTAGGAAAACTAAAGATCCCCTCAAAGTTCATGTCATGGGTGATTTGTCCACACTAATGTCGGGTAAAGCTCCTCCAGTGAAATATGGTGATCCCGGCCATCCTACCGTCACAGTGCAAATTGGAAAAACAATAATTCCTCGAGTTCTGGTAGACTTAGGCACTTCTATCAATATTATGACTCTTGAAACCTCACAATGGTTACAACTGAAGAATGAAATCATAGATACCCCAACCATTCTAGAATTAGCTGACCGATCTACAATCAAACCGGAAGGAGTCATTGAATACCTAATCATCTCAGTTGAATCCTGGAATTATCCAGCTGACTTTGTGGTATTACAACCTAAAACAAAGTTGGGGGGTCACCCTCTAATTTTGGGCAGGCCTTGGCTAGCCAC
>ML779298.1:610218-637719 GCA_009831015.1 Picea engelmannii | reverse complement strand
GGGGGGGGGGGGGGATATCGAAATATTATGCCATCATTTCACACGAACCGACTACCGTCATTCCTTTTTACCCATCATTTCATTTTTTTCTCACCACCATTTGCATGCCTTCATCTGCAAAACTTACTCTGTTCGGAAGCAGTTACTTGACTCTCTGACTGTGCATTCTACTGAGTTGTTAGCTATGGGAGGCCATGTTATATGATACGAACCTGCCACGACAACCCTACTAGAATTGTATCCATAAGTCTACCAAATATTTCAGCAGGCAGGCTGGCTGGGTTATTTTCAGAGGCTCCAGGGATTTGAACAACAATAGGTTCTTCAATTTTCTCAGAATCTTCAACAAGACCATTCTATTGTTCAAGGGGTTAGGATCCCAGTCACAGAAGATGATATAGCACAGGTTTCGGGTCTTCTCGTCATGAGCATTCGCTGGTTCAGCCGCAAACACATTATCCTTAATGCCCAGCAGGATTTTCTCTTGCCAAGAGAACAAGTTGAACCTAAAGGTCGGGGTGTTCGACTTAGCTCATTGCCGCCTCCTTGGATGAAAGTTAAAGAGTTTGTCAAGCACTATCTCACATGTGAAGGCCAATACCAGGTAGTCCACTAGTACGATTTTGTCTTGTTATCTCATTTACGACATGATAGACTGGTCAATATTCCTTACTATCTGCTCGGATGTCTTAGAAACATGTCGCATTATTGCAAACAAGCAAAAACTCTCGCCCTCTCCCTCACCCATCACCATATCGTTCAACTACTCATCCAAAAGGTTTTTGCACGACAAAACCTTCCCCTAAACAATCCACCCATAAGCCCTCAGGAAGTTGTTGAACATCCTGAAAATCCTCATGAAGAGCCACCACAAAACCTTCTTGACCCTTTGGAAATACCTATTAATCTGCCTACAAATCCAATTGATCCAATTAACCCTCCTACCATACCAAGTCCACCCCATAACTTACCAGAATCATCTACCCCTATTGTTCATATCCTTAGCGATGATTCTGAAGCAGAAAAACCTGATAACCCTCCCTGCCCCATCACTGAGGAAAAATCCACACGGAAAAGAAGGAAGCAAATTCCTACTTTTCCTTCCTTTTTACCAAAAAAATGAACGAGGGATTCAACAAGAACAGCCACTACTGCCACTGCCCTAACCCCCCAACCCATTTTGTTAAAAACTCATACACCTCTACCCTCCCAAACCCCATAATTTTTACCTGTCCAACCCCCGAGCACTAAAACACAACATTCGGAAGCACAAGATGTTTTGACATCATTTTCTTTACATCAAGTAGCTGAAACACAAGAACTAGCTACTCATTCAGTAGTTGAAACACAAGAACCAGCTACTCATTCAGTAGCTGAAACACAAGAACCAACTATAGCTGTTACACAAGAACCAGCTATAGCTGAAACACAAGAACCAGTTGTTGACTTCATTCCTCAAATACAAGAACCAGACGATCAGGATGTTGTAACAGTAGATGTTACACAAAAACCAACTACTCATTCAGTAGCTGAAACACAAGAACCAGCTATAGCTGTTACACAAGAACCAGCTATAGCTGAAACACAAGAACCAGCTGCTGACTTTATTCCGCAAATTCAAGAATCACATGCCCAGGGTGTGGCAACACTATTTACCTTACGTCAAGTGGCTGAAACACAAGACTCAGCTCCTGATTTTGTAGCTGCTCCACAAGAACCATCTACCGAGGTTGTGACCACCACACAAAAACCAATCACCCCTTTTGATACACCGATGACAGATCAACAACCAGAACCAACAATGGCTTCTCTCTTACAAGAAAACGAGTTTATGAGATCAGAACTGGAAGCTTACAAACAAGAGCTGGTAATGGCAAAGGAAGCCTATGATAGGGAACTTAATTTGTATACCTTAGCTCGTGTAGCAGCCATGGCAAAGAAAAAGATAAAAGATGATCAGTGTAGAGAGTATATGTGCAGCCACTATGGGGATATTTATTATCAAGTAGGCTACAAAGTGGTTCAAATTCCAATGCCTAGAGCTCCCCCTCCACCTACTACTTTTGCAGTTAAATAAGAAGAACACCATACTATTACACAAGAACCAGTAGGACCTTCCAAAATTCCAAAAGATGAACCCTGGCCTACAACAAATGCTACATCTGAAGCCCCTGTTTTTATTAGTAAAGTTGTAAAAACACTTCCTATTGATGAATCTACCCCTACTCTTGTGGAACAATCCACTCAAACTCCACCGCGGCCTACCACTGACGATGTTGAAACACAAACTCTACCTATTGGTGAAGTTTCCCCTCCTAGCAAAACCAATACCTCTACTCTTGTGGAACAAGCCACTTAGACCCTACCTCAGCCTACCACTTGCGATGTTGGAACACAAACTCAAACATGGAATGAGCAGGCAATAATGGACAAATGGAAAAAGGAGTTTGCTATTATACAAGAAAAAAGTCTGCAGGATCACAGACTAAATTAGCTGAACCACATCTATTCAAACTGGGAATCTTTGGAGCAAACATGCCAAGAATCTCGTGCCCACAAGAAGCAGATTGAAGAGTTAAAAGGCAAATTGCTCCTGATGTTTGATTTGGTACAAAAATTGTTTCCAGCAAGGAAACCTTCCTCAAATTACTCTCTTTTCCTTATAGAACGACTGACATTTTTTCAAATCAAATCAATCAAAAAAGGAAGACCCTATGCAGTGCTAAAACCAGAAGATTTTGTTAAAACATTTGCAGAAGCCTCTACTACTGATCAGCATCTATTATGCAAGGTATATCTTCATAACAAATCTATTCCTGAGAACAAACAGCTTAATCTCAACCCTCTTGTTGGTGATATTCAGATTCGGGCACTAGTCTCCTTCCTTACCAACCAGATTACGTGGAAGAATGATTTTCTAGCTACTAAGCATAATGAAGATAACCGTCTCCTCTAGATTCGACCAGAACCATAGAACGTTGCCACCTTTGTTGCAGAATATTACAAATTTTTGGAAGAAACCAGGGATGACTCGATACATAAGGCAACTTCAGGCAACAGTACTTCAAGATTGTCAGCAGCTTATTAAATCCACAGAGACTGCTTCCCTAGAAGCAAATAACACGTTTTGGCAACAATCCTCTGAGAAAAGGTAGGAGCACAATCCATTTAGTCCTACCAATCTTGAGACAACAATCTCTCGGGTATCCAGTTATATCAAATGTGTCCAGCAATGTGCTAAAAATTGGATAGGTTATTAGTTCCATTTTCCTATTCTGTGGATGCCAGTAGATAAATATCAAGTTCATCATAAGTTGCCCAAGAAGGTTGAAACAACAGCTTGGCAAAGGCTACAATGTGTTCAAGGATTCAGAGCTCCAATAGACAGCACTTTCCACAGCTACTACTTAAGTAATTTGCACGCCCAGAGTCGGTATCCGGATTCTGATTCAGATTGAAGTTGCCTGAGGACATGCAACCTTTTTAGTTGGGGGGGATGTTAGGACCCTATAATGTACCTTTTTGTTCATACTTTTTTCTATCATTACATCTTTTTCCCACTCACATTTAATCCTACATTATCACCTTAACCTATTTTCCCAAAGGTATATAACGTTTCTTCTCTTTGCTATATGTTTAATTTGTTTTACATGTAATTTTACATTACTCTCATACTTAGCCATTAAATATAGTTGTTGAAACAGTTTGAACTGCAGTTAACATACTGTTGTTGCTTGAAGACCACGTTGTTGAAACAGTCAACAGTACGCAAATTCCGTTGTTGAAACAGTCCGTGATTTGCGACGCTGAAACAACATTTCACATACAGCAATAACAAGAAGGAGTTGTTACACTGACCGCAATAGTCGTACCTTAAGCCAGCACCAACCATCGTTGTTGCTTGAAGACCACGTTGCTGAAACAGTCAAACAGGACGCAAATCCCATTGTTGAAACAGCTCATGATTTGCGATGTTGAAACAGTATTCTACAAACAGTAGTAACAAGAAAAGATAAATAAAGAAGCTGTTACACGGGCGCAACAGTTGTAACTCAAGCCAGCACCATTCCAACTACTGTAACAACATTTTTCTATGGGAGATCAAAATATCCTATTCCAGCATAGAATATTAGATCAAACTAAGAATAGGATTTGTATGTGTACACATGTAATTTTATGATCAATTGTATTCTCCTCTTTAAATAGGGGAGAATTGAGCATTAAGGGGGGCGGAAAGGTTTAGCTAGAAATGAATCACAGAGAAGGAGCGTGTTCATGCTGGATATTGTAACTTGATACATTTTGACAGATGAATAAAAAATCATTCTGAGCATTCCTTTTTAGTTTCTTTCATTTCTGGGGAATCTTGTGAGAAGGAAAGGGCCCACCTTCTTCACAAGATTCACCCATTAGTTTTGTAGTGCGTTAGTGTTGTTTTTATTCGTACCTTGTTAAAACTCTGTTTTGTTGGAATTCTGCTTTGCTGAAACTCTGCTTCCACTGATTGTTACATTGTTTTCATACAATTCATTCCTAGGTAATTGTTAATCACTTTGATTGGTAATTCTATTTGCAGAATGAGTTTATGAAAGTGTGATAATCAAAGACAGGTGTTGAAGATTCCTGCTTTGGGGGATAGGGTCATGTTCTCTATTATAGAGTAGTTAGTCTTCAATTTGATTGGTGACTCTGTTTGATGAGTTCATGAAAGTGTAATAGACAGAAACAAGTGATGAAGATTCCTACTTTCATAATAGGGTCATGTTCTATGTTACAGAATAGTTAATCATCTTTACAGTGTGCTGGAAAGTTCCTTTTTCCTAGGTTGCTACTCTTTAATGTAATCCAGGATTCTTATGATAGTTATTTCCTTTTGAATCTTAAAACTCTGCAATAGATAGATTGCTTTTATTATAATTCAAAGTAGAACTTCAGTCTTTTCAAGCAAGGTGTGATTAGTGTACCTTTACTACAATTCTAGATTGCTTTTGAGATTGAGCATATACAGTGTGTGATTGCCTTTGAAATAAATAGACTTCCCTGGGTTGACAATTTATGTAACACTTGATTGTTTAATTAATAAGCAATTATAGTGACCAACAGCAGGATCCTATATGTATATTGTATAGTAAACAATGAAGAATATGATGAATAGAATATTAGAGGTGTGGTTCTAAACAGGTTGTTTGGGTTTCCACGGTAAAATCTATGTGTAATGTGTGTGTGCCATTGTATTTTTTTTTGTTTTTATTAAGAATTTGTTTGAAGTAATTAATTATACAAGGGTAAAATCTACATTAACTTTACATAGACTCATTCTAATTATTTATTTACATTTGTTATTTGATTAGCATTTAAAAAATATAGAGAGATCATGTAGATTATAATGGAGCTAAGCACGCATATGTTTGTTCACATGGTAATGATAGATATAGTACTTTGTAATGACTCGTGCTTATTTGAAGTTATGACTGGATGGAATTAATAAATTGGAATTGGTTGAAGTCATTCACTAATCAAAAGGTGATTTTGTGATGGCCTAAAATATATAATGGTTGAAGTTTTAAGGACTATTATATAGACATGACAGTTCTACCTCGTGTATATCAATTTTCATAAGCTTATTTCCTTCAATCCCAATCTTTAAATTCCATTATTACATTTTTCTCTTCCATGTCTATATAATTAAAAGAAAATATGACATGTGTGATCTACAGTTTGAATAAAAGAAATGTGTGGACAACATGATGAATTATAGGAAAATTTTAATTCACAACATGTGAATATGATTTGGAATGTCTTGTGAGTTGATTATTTTATGAGGAAGGTATACAGAAATGGTTTTAAAGTTTAAATATTGAACAATTTTATCATGAACTCATGTCATACTATCATTTTTCACAAGACATTTTCCTTTATCATATATCCTATTCATATTATAATAGGAAAATGCTCTATATATATGAATAATTTTCAGTTCAATTTTTAGACTTTAAAGAAGAGTTGGGTGTTTGGAGAGTTGTGTTGGTGTCCCTGTATTCATTTTTCCCATTCATTTCCCTTTTATGTTGCATAATTGTGCTATTTTCATAGCCAAAATTAATCATTGTTAAGAACCAAATAGCAATATGGCATAGAAAAACCTCAGAATAAGTACTCAACACCTTGAAAAAGAGAGAATTTCAGATAATAAGCCTCTTCGAGGGGACAATCTCCTTATACACCACATAAATGTCCAAATACAAGATGATTCCAAATGAAAATGTCTCCTTCGTATATATAGGATACTAGGAGGTACAATTACAACTAATGGACCCAAGCCGACATAAATGCAATAACATTACTAATGTAATATGCCCCAATTAAGTGGTAATGTGCCACTATTTAGGGATTAACATGCCCCTCCCGTTGAGACAAGTGTTGGCCACAACGCTTGAGTAACTATGGATTCTTCTGTATAAAAGACTCATCTTCCCAAGTGGAATCTTCAGCTGGTAGTTTCCTCCATTTAATGAAATACTCTGAAATGGATTTATTCCTCAGCTGGTGAATTCTTGTGTCAGTGATGGCTTCAGGCTCCAATATGAATTTTCCTTCCTCGTCAAGTTCTGGAAATATAGTTTGAACTGAGATATTTTCACCTATAACCTTCTTTAAGCATGAAACATGGAAAAAAGGTGTACTCGTGAAGATGCAGGCAACTCCAATTTGTATGTCATAGTAGCAATTTTTTGCAACACCTTATAAGGGCCATAGTACTTTGGTGATAATTTATTATCCTTCTTGGCTTGCTTGAGGGACATCTATTTGTATGGTTGTAATCTTAAAAACACCCAATCCCCTACTTCAAAACTTCTTTCACTACGATGTTGATCTGCTTGTTGTTTCATGTGATTTTGTTCCATGGTCAGGTTGTCCTTTAAGATTTGAAGAACTTGTTGTTGGTGCTCGATGTGATATTCCACTACTTCAACCTTAGATTTTTCTTTTAGAGAAGAAGTGATGGGAGGAGGGTGGTATCCATAGAGTGTCATAAATGGTGTCATTTTTGTTGCAGTATGAAAGGAAGTGTTATACCACCATTCTTCCAAGGGTAACCATTTTAACCATTGTGTTTGTTTATCAGAGACAAATCAACGAAGGTATCCTTCCAAATATTTTTTCACTATCTCGATTTTTCCATCAGATTGAGGATGACGGGATGATCTATGAGCCAATTGAGTACCCAAACAAGAAAATAATTATGTCCAAAAATGTCTAGTGAAGATGGGATCTCTAACACTTACAATAATCTTTCGGCTTCCATGTATCTTTTGAATTGTATCCATGAATGCAGTGGCAATTGTACTAGCTTTGAAGGAATGAGAGAGTGCACAAAAGTGTGTGTGCTTGGTCAGTCTATCAACAATCACCATGATGACACTCGTTCCTTCAGACTTCGGTAACCCTGTGATGAAATCCATAGAAACCTCCTCCCAGCGCTGACTTGGGATGGATAATGGTTGTAAAAGACCCAGGCTCTTAATTGTTTCCACCTTATTTTGTTGGCAAACCAAACATTCTGCCACAAACCTTTGAAAATCATTTTTAAGGCCATCCCAAAAAAATTCCTTCTTGACCCTATGGTAGGTTTTCAAAAATATAGAGCGCCCTCCTACCAGAGAGGTGTGCAATTCCAATAGTACCTTTTGTTTGAGTTTGGAGTTCTTACATAAATATAAGAGATCTTTGTACCATAGTGAATCATTTTTCCATGTAAATGTATTTGATGCACTGGAATCCTGTTGCAACCTTTGAATGAGAGTCCACACATTTTTGTCATTCGTCCATTCATCCCTTGCTTCTATTATCCAATTGGGTTGAATGATCGAGATAGCATAGAGAAAGGCCTCAACATCTTCATCCTTTATTGAGAGTGCATCTGCCACAACATTTTTCTTCCCTTTTTTATAGATGATTTCAAAATCATAACCCAATATCTTGGTCACCCATTTATGTTGTTATTTTGAAGATAGTCTTTGTTCCAAGAAGTATTTAAGACTATCATGATCTATTTTGACCTTGAAGTGCCTACCTATTAGGTAAGGGCATCATTTCTTCAATGCATGTAGTATTTTCATCATTTACTTCTCATAAATGGGTTTGTGTAAGTCATTTCCCTTGATTAGACAACTTTCAAAATCCATGGGTCTTCCTTCTTGCATTAGGACAACACCAATTCCATTTCTCAAGGCATCACATTCAACAATAAAGGTTTTTGTGAAGTCTTGGGTGGTCAAGTCAGGAGATTTGCACATCACCTCTTTAAGTTGTTCAAAAGATTTAGTTGCCTCTAGAGTCCATGAAAATTCATCCTTCTTAGTTAGTGTCATTAAAGGTTCTACTATTCTTCCATAGTGACGAACAAACTTGCAGTAGTAACCTGTCAAACCCAAAAATCCTCTAAGATTCTTCAATGTTTTGGGAATTGGCCAGTTCATCATGGCCTTAATATTCTTAGGGTCTACCTTGACACCTTCATGAGATACAATATGACCCGAATACTCTACCTCCTTCACCCCAAAAAACCATTTGGATGGTTTGGCATATAGTTGTTTCTTCTTTAGTAGTTGTAGCACCTTGTCAACATGTCACACATGATCCTCCCAAGACTTGCTATATATTAGTATATCATCAAAAAATACTAACAAAAATTTTCGAAGGAAGGGCTTGAAAATGGAATTCATCAACCCTTGGAATTTGGAAGGTGCATTTGTAAGGCCAAAAGGCATGACCACAAATTCATAATGGCCTTCATGAGTTCGTAATGTTGTTTTTGGGATATCTTCTTCCTTCATTATAATCTGATGATACCCTGAACGGAGATCCAACTTTGTGAAATAGATTTATCCATGTACTTCATCTAAAAATTCATCAATGACGGCAATGGGAAACTTATCTTTAATAGTGATCTTGTTGAGCTCTCTATAATCTGGACACATATGCCATGAGCCATCTTTCTTGAGTACCATTACCACTGGTGTAGAGTAAGAACTTTGGCTAGGTCTAATAATTCCATCCTCTAACATTTTGTCAACTATACGCTCAATTTCACTCTTATGGGCATAAGGGTATATGTATGGCCTGATGTTAGGAGGAAAAATCCCAGGAATTAAGTGAATATCATGATCATGATTTTGAGTGGGTGGAACACCTTTGGGAATATCTTCAAATACTTTAGAATGCTTATCAATGATCCCTTGGATATTTAGGGGAATAGATGGCTTAGATGTTTGAACATCCAATGAGCATAGTTGTGAAATTACACCTTGATGCCCCTTTTTCAATAATTTTTTCATGCCATTAGAGCTTATCACCTTACTGGGTTTCCACGTGATACCTCTTAACTCAATTTATTTTCCTTCCAATGAAAATTTCATGAAAAGTTCTTGAAAATTAAAATCCATTGCTCTTATTGATTGTAACCATTGGATTCTTGGTACGACATCAGCACCACCCATGGGTATAGAAATCATTGGACTATTCATTACATAGTCCCCCATTGTAAGATTGATCTTATTGCATTTTCTTGAGCAAATGATAGTTCCTCCATCTAATATTATTACTTGAAACTCTAGCGCTGGATATAAAAAGCAATTGAGAGATTTGGCTAATTTATAGTGAATGAAATTATGAGTACTACCATAATAAATTAGGAATATTACCTTTTTCTTTTTGATATATCATTCGATCTTGAGGGTTTGAGGAGTGTTAATTCCAACCAATGCATTACATGATATCGTGGGAGTCAACTCTTTAGAAGAAATCGCTTCTACGTTTTCATCTTGAGATGGTTCTTATTCTTGTTCTCATTCTTCTTCCTCTTCACAATCTATGTAGAATAATTTCTTCTCGCCACACTTATGTCCCTTACTGTACTTGTTGTCACAATTAAATCATAAACCTTTTACTTTTCTTTCCTCCAATTTTTGAGGTGTCAACCTTGTAGGTTGAGGTGTTTTAGAAGAAGGAGCATTATTCTCTTGATAGATGTTAGGAGTGGTCCTTCTAGTAGCCATAGCCATATTTTTACTTTCAACATTTCTTGCCACCCTAAATGCATTCTCCAATTATTTGGTTTCCCAAAGGAGAACCTCATGTTGGATGTTATCCTTTAAACTTCCTATGAATACATCAATCAAGTACTCATCTGGAATATCTTTTACCTTTATATTCAATCTTTGGAAGTTCTCAATGTTCTCTGTAACTGAAACCTTTTGCTGAGATTTATCAATTGTCTAAAGAAGGTATTTATCCTTGTATCCTCATAGTGTGCTATCATTTCTTCTATGAAAATTGTCAAAGTGATGAGTGATTTGCAAGAACAAATCCATCGATACCACACAAATTGATTGGGTTATAAATATAAAGAAGCAATTCGTACCTTTTGTGTATGTGGCACATCATGTAGATCAAAGAATTGCTCCATCTAAAGTATCCATGTGATTGGGTCATTGTCATCAAACTTCCTCATATCAATCTTAGGAACATGATTGGTCTTCAACCCAAAGTTAAAGTTTTTCCATTCTTGATTCATCTTCCTTGTGTCCTCATCATGAATTTCATGGGATACATTTTCACTTTCAGGTGTTCTCCCTATTAGGAAATGTTTCAATCCTTCCATGATCTCCCTTTTTAAACCATCCATCATCCCTTGTAGTTCATATTTTGTCACTATCTTCTTTTGTAAATCATTTATGTCCCTACGCATCTCTTCACCTTCATTAAGATTCCAAGTAGGACTGTCTGGAGGCTTATTTGGTGTAGAAGTTCCCTTTTTTGAGGTGGTTCTGCTAGACAATATTTCTTCTGTTGTATCTCAAAAATTTCGGCCCTTTTGGGTGTTAGGACCCAGAAATGTCCCTTTTTCATCACATATTTTTCCCATTCAACCTTATCACCTCTAAGCTAATGCCTACTATAATGTGTACTAAGACCTTTTTTTTCCCAAGGTATGAATCATTCATCTTGCTTTTATATTTTCATTTACTTAGCATGTTTGATTGGTAAAGTTCACATGTTTTACCCATAAAATGATTCAAATAATAATTGAACTGTATAGAACAGCCAAGTCTTGAAGAATGGTCGTTGTTGTTACACCATTTGTTACAGATATGCACCAATCTTGGAAGTTGTTATAGCTATGCACCAATCTTGGAAGCTGTTATAGCTATGCACCAACCTTGGAAGTTGTTACAGCTATGCACCAATATTGGAAGTTGTTACAGCTATGCACCAATATTGGAAGCTGTTATAGCTATGCGCCAATCTTGGAAGTTGTTACAGCTATGCGCCAATCCTAGAAGTTGTTACACGACTTCTGCAACAAATGCCACCGATCCTGAAAGTTGTTACACATGTTGTTACATGTTTTAAGTTACAAGATTAGTTCTAGATCTTGTATTAATGATATCATATGAACGGATTGAGAATCGGGGATTCTCAAGGTTGTTTTGATTTTGTTTTAACTGAATGACTCTAACTTTAAATAGCAAATCTTTTGTAATAAGGGGGGACGGATTTTTGACTGTGAGAAAGTGAAGTGAAGTAAAGCTTATTGTACACGAACATTTTGGCAAATCAATAAAAGAGTGGATTGAGTTTCTTTAGCGGATTGTAGCCTACTTCTTTGAGTGGATTCAATGAGAAGGAAAGGGCCCACCTTCCTCACAGATTCCCTCTATTTTGAATTCCAGATTAGTTGTTTTAATATGAATGATTTATCTGTTAAACAATTCTAGAATACAATTGATGTTACAGTCTAGTTCCTTCCTGTTAGATGCGCATAAATTTGTCTCATGAGAATTAGAAGTCGATTGCCGAACATTCTTGGAGAACTGCTTTTCTTTTTTTTCTGCATTAGATTAAAATCTTGTTTCCAAGTAAAAGAAAATAAAAGTGTGAATTACTTTCTTGCAATAAGTAGATATCCTTTATGCAAATAGTATAGAACTTCTTCCTGCAAAAGTAAAATAGAAAGTTAGATTAGAGCAAGTAATCCAGGATTCTTATGCACTCATCAGTTTAGATTTCAACTATGATTTTAATTTTGTAGAACTGCAGTTGTATCAGCACAATTGTATTAGTCATAATTTTTGTTTCTTTTTAAAACTTCCCTACTACAATTAGATTAGTGTTGCTTTCATAATCTAGCATAGACTGTGCACAATTATCTTGAAACAACAAACTTCCCTGGGTTGACAATTTATATTGAACACCTTAATTTTCTATTCATTTAGACAATTAAAGTGCCCAACATTTTGGCGTCGTTGTTGGGGAAGATAATTATAGATTTTTTGTAAGCACATTAGTTTTCTTTCTAAGGAATGATTAGTCTGCATGAATCGAGAAACACGAGGACATATCCCCCAAAATAATAACCCTACAGGTATCAGAGGACGTGGAGGAAGAAACCCTACACTGGGAAGGCAAACCTTTGTTGATGAGATTATAGCCAGAGCAGATTCTTCTTCAGGATCTATTTTTCACCCTACAAATCCTCCAAGAAGACGTAATCCTCATTCATCAAAACTACCCCTTCTTAAAACATTGTTTTCATCAAGGGTTGGAGCTAAAGCTGAAGTCGAAGCTGAATATTTGTCACCAACAAATCAGCAAGCAACACTGGAGAACATTGAAGATCAAGGAAGTATAGCTCGGAACAGGGAAAATCCAGAAGAAATAGTTTATCGGATCAACAGTCGAATAGTCACTAAAGAAGAGTGGGACGCTTTTCGTATTGAGTGGAGAGAAAGAGAACAAATGGAAAATCAAGGGGATAATGAAGAAGAGTTCCACCAAGAGAACCCACAAAACAACGAAGATCAGGTAAATAATGAAATACTATCTCTACCCTAGTTTTCCCTATTTATGATGTTCCCACACAAGGGATGGCTCCTATGAAAAACATACCTCTCTTAGCTCTGCCAAATTTTTGTGGATTGTCTACTGAGGATCCGGATGAGTTTCTATTTGAATTTGACATTTTGTGTAGAAGCTATGACTACACTACCACTACATAAAAGCTTAAACTATTTCCAGCTACATTGAAGGGTAATGCGTTAAGATGGTTTATGAGCCTTGGAGGAGAGAACATTTCAACATGGGTACAAATGAGGCAGTTTTTCCTGAACAAGTACCAAGACTACTGTCGAACAAGAGAACAAAGAGAGGAATTTTTCAAGATGTCTCAGAAGGAGGATGAGACCCTTGAAGATTTTGTGGAGCGATTCCAGTATAATTACAAAGGTCTGGACATCCAGATGTGACTAAGGACATTTTGAAAACTATTTTTCTAAAAGGAGTTAGAAAAGATTGTTTAGATATGATGAATATTCTTGGAAAGGGAGATATATCTAAGGAATCCTATGAGGACATTGTAGATCTCTGTAAAATATGTTCTCGAGGATCTACAAAGGATACCACTTTTTCAAGGTTATAGAAATCAGCCAATGGAGGAGTAACAAGAGCAGAAATAGGTAATCTGTTAGAAAAATTCAAAACAGAGATGATTAGTTATTTTGCTTCACAAATGGACACTTTGCAGGTCAAGCAGAAACAAGAAGAATCAGAGCAAGCATTGTGCATTTGTTTTCTGAATGCAGAAAGAAACATCCACCAAGGGAGTGCCCGCTGAACAGTGTCCAAGTATGTCTTATTTGTGAATTAGATCATGCTACTGACCAATCTCCCTCTCTACCAGGAGTAAAAGAATCAATGAATGCAACTAATGAGGAAGCAGGGGTTGTCTATATAATAACACAAAGGAGACAATGGAAGCCAAGAGGTCAAGGTATGAACTCTCAATTCTCTCCTGCAGCACTTAATTATTGGAACAATCAGCCACTATATGGCCAGACGAATGCCCCCCCTCCACATCATATGACACCCCCTTATCAATATATTGATGCATGGTTACCTATGGTCCATCAATAGAATCATCATGGACAATGGAACCCATATTGGAGAGGCCCTCAACAACAGCTCAGTTATCAAAACCATCACCAACTGAACCCCTATCAATAACAGTTCCAACCCCAGTACTAGCAACAACAGTTGCAATTACCTCCCAATGCCCCACCGAACGATCCTCCTCTATGACCTCAGATTCCTATGCAACCTAACTCAAACCCAAAGAATAAGTCTGTTCAGAACATAGATATACACAATGTTCCAGCCTTGTCTATTACTCCTATGCCTTGTGATGAAATCAAATTAAGATCAGGGAGAATAGTCAAGCCAATAATTGAAGATGCTCCATCTTCAGAATCAGACAAGGAATCAGGGGAAAGACCATCTGTTGATACAGAAGAAATTGAACAACCTATTATAGATTCAGCAGACCCCATTCCCTGAAAGACTGAAAATTACCAAACCTGTGTAATTACCATCTTTCTATCTCTTAGGAGAATTGCAAAATCTACACGTTAGTATTCCACTATTGCAAGCGATAAGAGATGTCCATATTTATGCCAAGATTGTAAGAGATATTTGTATAAAAAGACCTGGACGAAAACCCAGGGACCCCCTCATAGTGCATGTAGTGGGGGATTTGTCTGAACTGATGTTAGGAAAAAACCCACCTATTAAATGTGGAGACCCGGGAAACTCTATAGTCACTATCAAAATTGGACAGACATATATTCCTCATGTGTTAGTCGACTTAGGAGTAGAAATTAACATCATGCCAATAGAAACTACACAATTGTTGCAATTCAGAACACAAGTCTTACCTACTCCTACTGTTCTAGAATTAGTTGATCGTTCTACCATCATACCAGAAGGAGTAATTGATTATTTAGTCATTTCAGTGGATTCATGGGAGTATCCTGTTGATTTTGTCGTTTTGCAACCCAAAACCCATCTGGGGGGACACCCTCTAATTCTGGGAAGACCATGGTTAGCTACAGCTGATGATTTCATTGGTTGTAGATCCAGATCCATGACCATCTCTGATGGTTATGAAACAAAAAAGCTGACCCTGTATCCTCACGCTACACCTAGTGCAGAACCTGAAAATTCTTTATGGATGGACACTGAGGATGAAAGTGCTATGCCTGTGCTAACCATAGAAAAATCCCTAAATTTCAAAGACAAGATAGAGGATGAGTTAATCAACTGCTTTATATGTGACTCCTTTGTTGTTACATAGAACACGCACCATCGATTGATTAGATTCTTCGACCCTATAGCCCAGGGAGAGATGAGCTCAGATATGTTCTCAGAAACTATTGAAAATCAAATTAATTCAGTTGTAACAGCAACCATTGTAACAGCAAACGTTGTAACAGCAGATGATGAAATAGAAACAGCTGAATTATTTCCTAAAGTCAATTCTAAGAGCATTGCTATAGAAATTGAACCTAGAAAAATCTTGAACATCAATCCCGATCTATCCACTGTTGAAACTCGCCGATTGATGAAATTAATGATTGAACATAAAGAAGTATTTGCCTGGGATTACATGGATATGAAAGGAATTTCCTCTTAACTATGCACCCATCATATATACATTAAAGAAGCATTCTGACCCATTTGCCAACCCCAAAGGAGGATGAACCCAAACCTTAAAGAAATTGTTAAGGAGGAACTTTAGAAACTTCTCAATGTTGATTTCATTTACCCTATATCAGACAGCGAATGGGTCTCACCGTTGGTTATTGTACCTAAAAATAATGGGAAATGGAGAGTGTGTGTGGACTATAAAGCCCTGAATAAGGCCACGCAGAAGGATCATTTCCCTCTGCCATTTATTGATCAGGTTCTAGACAACCTAGCTGGGAAAACGTTTTTCTCTTTCTTAGATGGATTCAGTGGCTATAACTAGATAAAAATTGCTCCACAGGACCAAGATAAGACCACCTTTACTAGCCCTTGGGGTACATTTGCCTACAAGGTTCTCCCATTTGTCTTGTGCAATGCACCAGCCACTTTTCAGAGATCTGTAATTGGCATTTTTTTCTAATATGGTGAATGACTGTATGGAGATATTCATGGATGACTTTACACCTTATGGTATTGATTTCGATGAAGCTTTGTATAATACGGAAAAAGTGCTCAAAAGATTTATACAGACTCATCTTTCTTTAAGTACAGAAAAGTGCCATGATGATGAGCGAGGGTGTAGTGCTGGGACACTTCATTTCTTATGCAGGAATTCAGGTAGACCTAGCTAAAATGAAGGTAATTTTGGACATTCCAACTCCATCAACTCAAAAAGAGGTAAGAATTTTTTTAGGGCATGCTGGATATTACAAGAGATTCATTAAAAAAAATTCCAAACTTGCCTCTCCCTTGTTTTTCCTATTAACAAAAGATGTTGACTTACGTTGGACTGACAACTGTGAAATGTCTTTTGCATATCTAAAATAAAAATTGTCCACAACTCCCATTTTGAGAGGGCCCAATTGGGCTCTGCCTTTTCACATATCTTCAGATGCCTCAAATACTGCAATTGGTGCAGTACTAGGGAAACAGGAGGACAAAGAGCCCTATGCTATCTACTATATCAGCAAGAACATGGCTCCTGCTGAATTAAATTATACAGTTAGTGAAAGAGAATTCTTAGTAGTAGTTTATGCAATCAATAAATTCAGGCATTATGTCACTGGTTATCCTTCTTTTATTCATACCGATCATACAGCAATTAAATATATGATGAATAAACCTATTACTAATGCCCGAGTAACAACATGGTTGTTACTACTACAAGAATTTGACATCACTATAGTAGATAGACCAGGAAAAGAAAATGTGGTTGTTGATTTTCTCTCAAGATTACATATAAATGATGATAATTCAACTTTAGATGATTCCTTTCCTGATGAACATGTGTTTGTAGTATCTGCTCACTCACCTTGGTATGCAGACATTGCTAATTATTTGGTTGTAGGGAAGGTACCTCCACATCTATCTCCTCGAGAAAGAAGAAAGACTATTCAGAAGAGTGCTCGGTATAGTTGGATAGGAGGATACCTTTTCTACACAGGCCCGGATCAGGAAATCAGAAGATGTGTAAGGGATGATGAAGTGTATGATCTGCTAAAAGCTTTCCATGACGGCCCTTGTGGGGGTAATTTTGCGGATAAAAGGACCGGGCATAAAATTTTAAGGATGGGCTATTTTTGGCCCACCATATTTCAAGATGCTAATAAATAAGTTCAAACTTGTGACAATTGCCAACGAATGGGTCAACCAAATCATAGGGATGAGATGCCTCTCCAGCCTCACGTAGTGTTAGAGCCTTTTGAGAGATGGGTCATGTATTTCATAGGGCCCATTAACCCACCTTCTAATCAAAAAGTCTAAATATTGGTCTATACAGATTACATGACCAAGTGGGTAGAGGCGAAAGCACTCATTAGGGCCTCATAAGAATCTGTCTTATCATTCTTGTTTGAAGATATCTTTGTTAGGTTTGGAGTTCCCAGAGAATTAATAATTGATGGAGGACCCCCTTTCACATCACATAAGTTTCAGGCCCTACTTAGTAAATATCATGTTTTACATAGAAAAGCTTCTCCATACCATCCACAAGGCAATGGCGAGGTGGAAAGCACCAACAAAGTTATTGAATCCATTCTTACTAAAACAGTGAGAGAACATCGTCGGGATTGGTCTGACAGATTGCATGAAGCTCTATGGGCTTACCGAACTACTTGGAGGAACACAACTGGTTTTTCTCCTTATGAGTTGGTATATGGAAAAAGCCCTATTTTTCCCATTGAATTCAAAATCAAAACCTTAAGAACTGCATCGGAAGTCAACATTGACTTGACTATGGCACAGAAGGCCAGACTGCAGCAGCTCAATGAGCTTGATGAAAAGCGTTTGGACAATATTCATCAAACCACGGTGATTCAACAACAGAGAACAAAATGGCATGACCGAGTCATCAAGAAGAAATTATTCCAGAAAGGAGATTGGGATTTGTTGTATGATTCACGCTTTAAAGAATTTCAGAGTAAGTTGCGTACACGATGGCTAGGAACTTATGAGGTAGACATTGTTTTTCCCAACGGGACAGTCAGGTTGATCACGATTGACGGATCCAATACATAGTTACATGCAAATGGTCATCGCTTGCATCTGTATCAGCGTCCACTGTCCAAGGAAGAATTCAAATCTAGATGTACAGCTGATACAATTTATCAATTCTTAAAAGGAAAGGAGCTTGCTCCTTCCCCTTTTGAAGCTTAGAACTTATTTTTCTCATACCTTATATATAAATAAACTCAGCAAAATTTGAATTTCTCTATTTTTGTTTGAAATTTTTCTATTTTTTTTACTATGCTAATAAATTCAGCCTTGAAGGGTATCAGGAAGTTGTGTGTGTGCAAGTGAATTGATGAACAACATGGTTGAGTACAGCAAAAGGATTCAAACGATTAGTTTATGGAAGTTGAAAAACTTCCTAAAAACTAAGTGATGCAGCGTTCGGTCAATTCCCCTGTCGTTACACCTTTTTCCGATAAATTGGTTGATTTCCCTGTTGTTTTTTCCGATAAATTGGTCGATTTCCCTATTGTTACATATTTTTCCGATAAATTGGCCGATTTCCCTGCTGTTACACCTTTTTCCGATAAATTGGTTGATTTCCCTGTTGTTACACCTTTTTCCGATAAATTGGTCGATTTCCCTGTTGTTACACATTTTTCCGATAAATTGGTCGATTTCCCTGTTGTTACACCTTTTTCCGATAAATTGGCCAATTTCCCTGTTGTTAAACCCTTTTCCAATAAGTTGGCCAATTTCCCTACTGTTACACAATGGTCGTTTTTCATGTGGTTAGACCATTTTATTTTCCATCTCATTTTGTTGTTACACCTACCTCCACCTTTCTAGCCGAAGTACCTGCTGATACACTAATCGGTGTTATTCTATCTTGCCACTTCACTCTTTCTTTTTTGCATTTCTGCCAACGCTACTACTCCAACTCTATAATCTTTCCATGCTGCGGCACCGCTGATTTGTTAATACCGCAGCTATCTTTTTCCACTTTCTTTGTCTGAAGTGCTGGTTCATCATTACTTGACTTCACATCTGGCGATTTCTAGCTAATTAACTATAGAAAGGACTCCATCTCTTCTCTAGTTGTCATATCATCATTTCTCACACCATCCTTCATTGTCTCAGCTATTCCATGCGACTCAGATGGCGGTTGGATAGTGCGGTTACTCCGACATATCGTTATGTGCAGTAAGATATGAGGTACGTAACTAATCCTACGTGTTAAAATAATGAAGATATAAAATCACGCTTTCCTGTTTACTCACCAGTTGTCCTAAATCGATGCACCTGGAGCCAATCCGATTAGTTGGGGGGGAAACACAAATCTAGCCGTCCAAACCGTATTTTATACTCACCTCCACCACCTTTATTTTTGTTGAGACATTGTATTCTTAATGCAAACCATGTTCAAACTTGTTGTGTCTCTGGTTTAGGTGCTAGTTTCTCCTCCTACGTGTCATTAGACTCTCAAGCAACAACATCGGAGGATCAGATGTGAGGTATGAACCCGCAAATATGGACACTTTGTTGTTACACCCAAAGGCCTACCAAATATTTCTGTAGGGTGACTAGATATCATATTTTAAGAAGTTGAAGGGGTTTAATGAAGACGAGGTATTGGAGTTTAGTCAAAATCTCACCAAAGCGTATTCAATGATGAATGGGGTAAGCATTCCATTGTCAGAAGAAACAATTGTTGTTGTGATAGGGTTGCCAACAATAGGAGACCAATGGTTTAACAGAAAAACACATCTTCTGGATGCACAGAAGGGTTTCCTCGTCGACAATGCGCAAGTTCAGAACAAAGGCAGAGGTGCAGATGTCAATTCCTTACCAGAGCCATGGGGGAAAGTAGCAGAGTTTGTCAAAAGGTACATTACCTACGAAGGCAAGTACCAAGTTGTTTATTTTTATGATTTCATCTTATTATCACATCTACGACATCACAAATTCATAAACATTCCTTATTTTTTCCTCCATTCATTGCATAACATGGCTCATTTTGTAAAAAAATCCAAGAACCCCAAGAACTGCCTTTCTAATCATAGACTTATCGGACTATTAATTCACAGAGGTATGGGCATTTACAATAACCCATTACCTGTTGTAGCAGATCAGCCACATTCTATACATGCAGATATGATTGGCCCTCCTCCTGAGTCTCTTCCCTCGACTGCAACAACAGTCCAAACCCCTATTGTCACTGCCCGTAAGATGACTCAGAGAAGCACATGCACAACCCGAGACCATTCTAGCACCAACCAGACAAGCCTGTAGCTATGATCAAGCCAACCGGTGAACATCCATCTTCTAGACAAAGACATGAGTCACAGCCCTTGGCCACAACAGTTTTCATTGAAAAACTACCCCCTGCTCCTAAAAAGAGAACCCATGCTCCTGTTTGTGGATCACCTAGAAAGAAAACAAGGTCAGCACGGTCCACTACAACAACAAGTTTGACTACCCCCTCTACTATTGCACCGGCAGTAACACAAGAGCCTCCTATTGCTGCAACAACCATTCCAAGCCCTGTTGTCACTTCCAGTGGATTATCTCAGAAAAGAAAACGTCCATTCAAGGGAAAATGTCGGAAAGACCTTGAATAAATTTCATCAGCAGTAACTCAGAGCCCTTTTGTTGTTGTGACAGAGAACTCTATAGAGATATGTATACCAGGTTTTACTTTGTGCAAATAACTTCAAGAAACTATTCTCTCAATTCAGACCGAATGTACTCAAATCGCAGCAGAATCATCAGCTCCGCCTGATGATTTTGTGCATCACATGTCAAGTGACGATGTACAGATCATAGCAGACCCTAGTATGCCAGAATTTCCTCCTTGTGTGGTTGAGGAATCACATCATGTTCCTCCTCCAACAACAAGGAAGAAAGCCCCTGCTTTCGTTTCTATTTTACCTAGGAGACGAACTAGGTCCACCAGGGCTACAGAAGCAGCAATTGGATGGCAAGATATGGAATAGGTTATTCCTATTCTTCGTCTATTATCTTCTATGGTTGATGAAGGGACTGTCACACAAGAACTAGTCTCTTCCAGTGAACCAACAGTGCCAATCGAGACAGCTGCAACCGATGGGACTAGTCTACAAGAACAAGTCATGCAGGATGTATTTGTTCCACAAGAACCAGCTATCCAAGTCAAGACTATTCCACAAGAACCAGTCATGACAGACCCAGTTGTTACACAAGACACAATTGTTCCACAAGAAGCAACTATTGACAGTACAACTTCCACACAAGAACCAGTTACACATAATACTGAGGATGTGCCACTTGCCCAATTGTTTGCCCAAATTGAGAGAAAGATCTAGAATACAGAAAATTCCATAATTATTGCACTAATAACATAGAATGAAAGCCTCAAAGCAGATTTAAATACCCTGAAACAAGAGGTGGAGGTTTCTCGATAGAAGAATCCATAAGGGATAACCTTGGACATCCTAGCACTGAAAAAAGTTGTCATGGTCAGAAATAAAGAACTCATGTGCTTTGAGTGTGAAAACATTTACTTTGAGGCAGGTTATAAGATAGTAAAAGTGACGGTTGTTGAAGGACTAGCAACTCTCTTAGTCAAAACTGAACATGAAATTACTACTACACAAAAACCAACAAAACTAAGGAGATCTCAACGTCATAAGGTAGTTGTTGGTTTACCAGTAGCTTTCAAACAAGAACCTCAGTTTCCGTCACGCGTTGTTAGTCAAGCAACTCAAACCGATTATGTTCTTCAAGACAAAGCAAATCAGACAGATTGTTGACGCAGCAAATTTTCTTTTTGATACGGAATTTTTCCATACAGGCACTTAGCAATTTATCTTAGCAATTTTGCACTAGAGGAGCCAGTTCCCTAATTCAGCTACAAAGTAAGGTTTGAATGTGTTTTGCATGAGAACATGCAATGTCTTCAGTTGGGGGGCATGTTAGGACCCATAAATGTCCCTTTTTCATCACATCTTTTGCCCATTCAACCTTATCATCTCTAAGCTAATGCCTATTATAATGTGTACTAAGACCTTTTTTTTCCCAAGGTATGAATCATTCATCTTGCTTTTATATTTTCATTTACTTAGAATGTTTGAATGGTAACGTTCACATGTTTTACCCATAAAATGATTCAACTAATGATCGAACTGTATAGAACTGCCAAGTCTTGAAGAATGGTTGATGTTGTTACACCAGTTGTTACAGCTATGTGCCAATCTTGGAAGTTGTTATAGCTATGCGCCAATCTTGGAAGTTGTTATAGCTATGCGCCAATATTGGAAGTTGTTACAGCTATGCGCCAATCTTGGAAGTTGTTATAGCTATGCGCCAATCTTGCAAGTTGTTACAGCTATGCGCCAATCCTGGAAGTTGTTACACGACTGCTGCAACAAATGCCATCGATCCTAAAAGTTGTTACACATGTTGTTACATGTTTTAACTTACAAGATTAGTTCTAGCTATTGTATTAATGATATCATACGAACAGCTGGAAAATCGGGGATTCTCAAGGCTGTTATGATTTTGTTTTAACTGAATGATTCTGACTTTAAATAGCAGACCTTTTGTAATCAGGGGGGACGGATTTTTGACTGTGAGAAAGTGAAGTGAAGTAAAGCTTATTGTACATGAACATTTTGGAAAATCAATAAAAGAGTGGATTGAGTTTCTTTAGCGGACTGTAGCCTACTTCTTTGAGTGGATTCAGTGAGAAGGAAAGGGCCCACCTTCCTCACATATTCCCCTCTGTTTTGAATTCCATCTTAGTTGTTTTAATATGAATGATTTATCTATTAAACAATTCTAGAATACAACTGATGTTACAGTCTAGTTCCTTCTTATTAGATGCGCATAAATCTGTCTCATGAGAATTAGAAGTCAATTGTTGAACACTGTTGGAGAACTACTTTTCTTTTTTTTCTGCATTAGATTAAAATCTTGTTTCCAAGTAAAAGAAAATAAAAGCATGAATTACTTTCTTGCAATAAGTAGATTTCCTTTCTACAAATAGTATAGAACTTCTTCCTGCAAAAGTAAAATAGAAAGTTAGATTAGAGTAAGTAATCCAGGATTCTTATACACTCATCAGTTTAGATTTCAACTATGATTTTAATTCTGTAGAACTCCAGTTGTATCAGCACAATTGTGTTAGTGATAATTTTTGTTTCTTATTAAAACTTCCCTACTACAAATAGATTGGTGTTGCTTTCATAATCTAGCATAGACTATGCACAACTATCTTGAAATAACAGACTTCCCTGGGTTGACAATTTATATTGAACACCTTAATTTTCTATTCATTTAGACAATTAAAGTGCCCAACACTAGGTATGAAAAATTATTTTTTGTAGTTCTCTTATATTTCTTCTCTGCAATGCCACAGGTCTGATCAAAATTGGATGTGCCAAGTGGAATTTATGGTAACTTCCCCACAGCTTGTTGATTTTTGGCCTTTCCAGGAAATATCACTTGTATAGCATTCCCCGCACAAAATAATTGATATACAATTATGAAAATTGTACCAGAAATACTAAATACTACCCACTATCCAATGCAACTAGTCTCACTCAATTTGGATACTCTAGGAAGAATTTATGATTGTTTTACCCGGAACACCTGCTTGAGACTAGACAATAGGACTAGTAAGATAGCCTATCTTCCACAGGGTGTATCTACAAATGTAAGATGACCTAGAAGACGAAATTTTTATTACAAATACCTTAATAATTTATGTGAATATTCTCCAGATTTCAGGGTTTGAAACTTTACAGAAAATCTTTTATAGTGAAAATTTCGCGATTACTCAATTCAGAATGATTCCAGAACCCTATCTTACACAGGTTGTATCTCCTAAATTATAAGGCCTCAAGAGCTTAAATTCGAACCCAATGTACCTTGATCTATCTACTAAATATCCACCAAGGGGTTCCTTCTGAAACGTCGTAGAAAAAAAACATTATAGTGAAAATTCCAATGTGTCTCAGATGTAGTAGTGAAACCCAAATACCTTGAGCTCTGATACCATATGTTAAAAACCAAATATCAATATAGCATAGAAAAACCTCAGAATAAGTACTCAACGCCTTCAAAAATAGAGAATTTCAAATAATAAGCCTTGTCAAGGGGGCAACCTCCTTATACACCACATAAATGTTCAAATACAAGATGATACCAAATAAAAATGCCTCATTGGTATATATAAGAGACTAGGAGGTACAATTACAACTAATGGACCCAAGCTGACACAAATAAAATAACATTACTAATGTAATATGCCCCAATTAAGGGGTAATGTGCCACTATTTAGGGCTTAACAATCATGTTGACAAATTGTATTAGATGTTCAATATATTGTGTCTTCTATATCTACTAAATTTATAATAATGGCATATAGATGAGTTGTTTCTATCGTGGCAATAATTGCAGTGGAAACGGGGAAAACAAAGGTCGGAGAGGAAAAATGCCTAATGCGTTTGGGAAATAAGGAAGTAGACAAAGGGAGGCTACTTCAAACAACAAATATTACTTCTAATTTAATTTTTATTATTTGATGACACTAACACTTTCACATTCAAGGCACATTTTTCGGACAACATACATGATATTACTTTTGAAAACTTTTATATCATGTCATTATGATGTTTTGGGAGGTATAAGTGTTTGTTTACATTGGTTACCTTTTGATTTATTTTATGATGATGATATGTACATGGTATTTTGGACTTACAAGGGGAATGTTGAAAACAAAAGAATAAAGACATACAGGGGCCTCACCTATTAACTATTATTTATTATTTATTATTATTGACCCTTATTATTAATAAAGTTGTCCTATCTTTACTGAAGTAATTTAAGTTTGGTAAGTAAATGTGGTTGAACCACTTAAACTATTTTTTGAAGAATAAAAGGAAAAGAGGAAGGACAATGCTAGACAAGAAAAAAATAGAGAGAGATTCTTTTGATAAGGTATTTTTTGGTTTCAAGTGAGATTTTTTATATTCATTCTTTCATTTATGAGTTTCATGAGAGCTAAGTCCTCTTGTTGATAGTGGGGTTACTCAAAAGGTGGAAAAGAAGAAAGGACTGGGAAGCATAGAATTTTGACATGCTTCAAAAGGTCATTCATTTATCTTAATAGTATTTTTAGTTTGATTAGAATTTTTTAATCCATTTTCAATGTTGATTAAGGCTATTTTGCAGAGTCAACACTTTGATGCTTTTATAGCTTGGATTGATGCAGTTTATTTTAGTCTTGGTATTTTTCTTTCAAACACCAATTGTCTTTGTATCATTCAAAGCTACATCCTAGATTTCTAAGTTTTATTTTGGTCCAAACCCTCGTAGGGATTTGTAAAGATGAACATGGTTGTAACTCAGAAAAGATATCAATAAAATTATTTTCCAATTTCTTCCCAATTTGAGACTTGTGGTTTATTGGTTTTCAAATGTGTGTTATCTTGTATTTACTCAGTTAAATTTTACAAAATTTCAATTAAAAACACTTTTTATATTGTTTTCTATTTATTTTACAGCAAAGCATACAATTTTGATAATAGAATTAGGCCCAAGAACTTATTTCTTGAGGGTTGATTGATATTTTTGAACAGGCTATAAGCCCAAGGTAACATTCTCGTCTATCTAACCTACCCTAGTGAGATTAAAAAATGATGGAGTGAGGATATAACCATTCATCTCCTCAACATACCCAAATGTGCAATCCACTCTATCCATTCATCAATTCTTAGAATGTTCATCCTCTTAGGTCCACATTTCCAATAAATTATGTGCTTGTGCTCAAGGCATCCCAAATTCTTATGCTCCTGATGGTTGCAACCGTCCCACTTGAAAAATTCCCAATGCACTCCTTGATTTTCTTCATTCTTCACATCATGTTGAGCCAACATCCATCCATCTTTGTGATGCATGGCCAACTATATAGGAACCCATACCTATGGACTACGGTGTTTTTCCCACAAGTCAAAGAATTGTTTCCCAATTCACCCATGAACCAAGGAATTCCCATTGTCCAAGTCATCATGTAGTCTCTATAAGAAACCCCAAATGACAACCCTCACCTCACATCCATACATAGCCAAATTTCTTTGTCGGGCTCTATGGAACTTAGGAAAGCCTTACCATCGTGTAAGACTACCCAAGACTTGTATGTCTAGACTTATGTAGCGTCCCCAGCCACCCAAGTTGGGCCATGTCACTACAACCTCAACTTTTGTCGCTTTGTAACATTCACATTAAAAAACTACTTCTGATACCATATCGTAACATTACCCCAGCTTACTACTGAACAATGCTACTCAAAAATCCATTGTGCAGATTCTACTCTATACACTAGTCTACACAGTATCACTTGAAGTAATTCTCTCAACCTCAAGCTAAGTCATGCCACACTAAATTTCTCCTTTTTATACAACTTAGACACAGTGGATGTAACTCAATACAACAGTGCATAATAAAACTGAACACACAACACTATTGTGCGCGCAACCATTTTGGCATCACATACCAATTCTTATTTTCCTTGTGCCTGAGGTTTAATTCCCTGCACGCACAAACGAATTCCAACCTCCTATAAACATAAGCTACTTTCATGTACACACGGTCATTCAAACCCTGCTTCAGAGACTCATGACCGAAATCATAAAGTTAACTTAACAGGAAAAACTATCAACATTTTTCATACTCATGCACCTCTACAAATACAGGTTATAAGAACCATACTTACATGTGCAAGAAACATTAAAAAGTATAACAACAATTAATTATATGTAACAAAATATAAGAATTAAACCATATCAAACATAGATAAATAAGCACACAGTAAACGAGATGAGAACATAAAGAACACTTATCTTTTATGAAAGTCACCAACTGCGCGCAGAACTCATATGATCCTCTCAGCCATAGACTGTGTTGCTCATAATATTTCAACGACATGTCACCCCCGAGCTGGGGCTTAAATCCACTAAGGAAAAAGGGTTTCTAATTCCAAAATAAGGTCTAAGACTCAGCAGAATCGCTCAATCCAAGGTGCCATTGTTGCAACTAGTCTACAGTCTCTCATTCCCCATGCACCTATCACACCCAAGGAAGCATGCCCCTTATTTGTTAAACAGTCCCTCGATTGCCCCAATTCCATTCCAAGGTTACTAGTAAGAGGTAAGATAGGAAGTCTTTGAGCCCTACAACTAATGCCCAACTCACCAAGGAATAATTCCTAGCAAAACTCTCACATGGAGAGAATGCTCACAGGCCTGACAACCCACCTCTTCTAGAACAAATCCCTAACCTAGAGACACTACTCACGAGCCTGACAACCCACCTCTTTGAATGCAAAAACTTTGATACAAACATAAATCCCTTACAAGCTTGTCTCTACAGATAAGGCAATAGTCGGATTTTCCATATAGTTTGACCCCTTTTGCATATGAGCAAATG
>ML779298.1:563263-585138 GCA_009831015.1 Picea engelmannii | reverse complement strand
GTTGTCCTGACAATGCCCAACCAACACTTATCAAAGTGCTCTAAGCATCTACTTTTCTAACTTTTGGATCTTGTCTTCACATAGCCATAGTGCCTCTTTCCTTTCCCCACTATTCTTCTCTTCATGGTTGTCTTTCTAGCTAACAAATTATTCCTGCTACCAATTTTGGTCAAAGTGGGCAATCCTATGCATCAATATATTGTCCACTTATAGTTATTATATGCCTATGATCAACGTAGGGGATCTAGATGGACTACAAGACTTCAATTCAGTGACAAAAAATTGAATGTTGAGTGCTCATGTGTTCTCACAACTCTAATCTATAAGCAACATTCCAATCTTCTCAGGCACTTTGAACAATCTTTCAAACCATTGCAACAAATCACTAGACATGCCAATCAATGTCATGAATTTATCTTTTCCCGACTTAAGTAGGATGAAATCACAAACCTAAAACTCTATCTTCGTTCTGCTATGATCTACCCAAAACTTCATACTTTCAACTTCCTTCATCAAATAAATGTGTGTCATCTCCAATATGACCTACCATTCTTTGCCAAACTCCAACATGGATGGGTTGTACCCATAATAGCCTTGCAAAACTATGTGGGGTGACAACAATCACTATCCATTTTCCACTTCAATTGAACTATAACCTATTTCATAACTCTTCTACATGTTGTAACTAAATTGGGATGCATCCATTAACTATGGTCAGTTAGCTTGGTTCAGTTGAATGAAGTTCCTTAAGTAATCCTCCAAAAGTCCATCAATATGTTCTATATACCCATCGGTCTATAGATAATAACTTGAACTCATTAGCAATTTGGTTCTAATAAATCTGAACAACTCTATCTAGAACCACCTTGTGAAACTTGTATATATGTATGACATAATATTCAATGAGAGACCCCACTACTTCAAAACATTCATAAATAACATCTTCGCAACCTCCTTTGCTACACACAGACCCTGTGTTGGAATGAAGGTTTCATAACTGTAAAATTAGTCAACCACAACTAATATCTCATTAAAACCTTGTGAATTAAGAAGTTGGGTGATGAAGTCCATAAATAAACTTTCCTAAGGTCTCTCCGACACTGACAAAGGTTGGAGTGCACAGATCTACATTTTGATGTTTATCTTTTGTTTTCACACAGGATAGTTCTAGACGTACTTTTGCATGTCTTATTGCATACATTTATGTTAGTAACCTAATTCTAAGATCCCCATTGTCTTACGTTGTCCTAGGTATCCTACCTAATTCTAATCATGGCACTCCCTCAAGAGTTCCTTCCAAAGGTTAGATAACTTAGGAACATACAAAAATCCATTTTCCATCCAAAACTTCCTCATTATTGCATTCCTTCACCTATTTCATGGTTTTCAAAGCAACGTGATCCTTCTCCAATCCCTCTTTGATATTCTCTTGCAAGTCTAAAAAATATTGCACTTGACTTACCATAGGCACTGTGTAAAGCCCTATCTTTGAGTGGTTTCGGTCACCTCCACCACATGATCACTTTGGTGGTCATTAACCAGCATGAATGGACATAATGTGGCCAAATTCCTAATGAGTTGGCTTGGGTTCCCTTGCATGATGGAAAGGTGCACCATAGACTTACTAGATTCCCTTGAATGAAGGCAAGGTGCATCGCTGACATGGGGAATATTTGGTTGGTTGTGATAGCGGGTTCAAAGGTTGGATGAGCACGACTTGGGAAGTTTTTCACAATGGAAAGACATGCTTAAGTTCCAAATGGATTGGCAAAGTGACTTGGTTGGCCTTATAGACTTCTAGGCCTAGGAATATTTTGGACCCAAGGAGATTGGTGTTCCATTACTTGGGGGTTGTGACAGATAGCAAGAGTTCCTTTTGAAACAAGTAACCTGTTAGGCTATGAAAAAGGTGTAAATATCTTCCTTTTTCCCACATTTCATGATATCATCTTGATTGACTTTTCGGTTATTTAGGAGCAAATAGAATGGAAAATGAATAATATACTATTTTGCGTTATTGATAAAGTCAAATTACATAGATCCTAAATATGATTGGAATTGTCTAGTTTTATTACAGGATTAGTTAAATATTGTCAAACCCAATATAGCAAAGGAAATCTTGAAGATGTGCAAGCTATTGGAGGTTGAGGATTGCATGGTGCAAGGCAGTTTTGAAGATGATTGAGTTTCTCGTATTGTAACTTTATAATAGTAAATCAATCCTGAGGATCTCTCGATCCTCAGGATATCTTAATTTACCTAGACTATTGTAATATATAAAGGGTAAAATAGACCTTGAAGAGAGAAGAATTGCATCCAAGAACTCGGAACTTAGAATTGCTCTGCGTTAGCAGTTTTTGTAAAATGTTGTACCAGCTATGAAATTAATAAAAGCTTTGAGCAGTTTTATCATTTATATATACTGAATTTCAAATAGTAGTGCTTCTAAGGACCAAGGGCTCAATCTGAAGGAGCTACTGTCCGACCTGTAATTGTATCAGTTCAATTTATGTTTTGTGATTTGATTCTCTTTTACAATAGTTATATTTGATTATCTTTTACAATAGTTAAATGAATGCATAAGTGTGTTGATGATTCCATGTCAATTGCAAAAGATAGATGTTCCTGAAGCATTAGATGATTGTTGTTCCAATTTCCATTACTGAGATTTGATGCATGACAGTTCCTCATAAGTTCAGACTTGTTGTTCCTTTCACTTAGTTTACAATTGTTGTTCCTTTCGCTTAGTTTACAATTGTTGTTCCTCTCTATTAAAAGATAGTTGTTATTGCTTTCAATAGAATTATGATTGTTGTCTCTTTTCAATTAGATTACAGTTTATGTTTCTTTCCATAGATAGAGTAATTTGCCTTTTCCTTTCCAGCAATTTGATTCATAATAATAGTCAATTCTGCAAGTCTTTACTTAGATTCAATTATTACTCTTAAAATGAATTCAATAGATTAATTAGTTCCTTTCCATTGCACGGCTATAGATTTAAATTCCTAGAATCTTTAATGAATGTTTGAGGAACTTTATTGTTGATAAACTTAGATTTTCTTTCACTACACGATTTTAGCCTCTATAAGCTATCTACATAGACTTTGTCGATATTCTTTGAGATAAAAGACGAATCCTCGGGTTGATAAATTAATGTTAAACTAAGGTTGTTTTTAGACATCTTTAGAGCCCAACATTTTGGCATCCTTGCCAGGGAAGAATGTCAAAGGTAGCATAAATTGTGCCTCTGGAGGACTAGGTATTGAAGACGGAAGGTAAGAACCTACGCAGGTGATAAGTAAGATGCTTATGCCAGCGCCTACCTCCAGCTGACACAACAAGAGGTAGCATAGGTGTTTTTTTTTCTTTCTTGATTTTCTTCTTTTTCCGTTGTTGTGTGAAGTGTGTATGACTAAGAAGAAAGATTTTGAAAAACCAAAACCCCCACCAAAAATTACCAAAGCCTAGGGCTCAGTGCTCCCTGGAAGAAGCACTTTCATAGACGACATCATATGAAAAGCAGAATCTCAAGCTTCGGTTGGACCTAGAAAAGGATCTACCCAAATCCTTCAGGTGGCAGTTTCACCGACTGCAGCCCACGCTAAGATCCATAGCAAAACTGAAGGGAATGAGCAAAGCTTTTAGAGCACAGATCTTCCACCCCTCGACCCTTTAGAAGAGGTAAACTCTTGTAATCTGAAGGAAGGAGAAGGAGAAACCAGTGGGATAGTCGAGATAGATCCACCAACTGGCCCCGAATCTCCTGTGAAAGAAGAAGGCATACCCGAAATCCCAGATAGAGGAAGTGCAATCAAATCCCTAGAGGATCAGATGACCAAGAAATTCAAATAAAGTACCCAGATCAAGAAATCTCTGAAGATTTCTAGCATATTTTCGATCAAATGGCACAACCAAATCCACAACGTCCCCAAACTTCCACTTTGGAATATCCGATAGTTGATCCAATTGCCAATGCCCCCATGAAGGTAATTCCCCTACAAAACCTGCCAACCTTTCATGGATTAATCTCAGAAGACCTGGACGCATTCTTATTTGAATCTGATGTCCTATGTAGAGGGTATGATTACACCTCTGAACCCCAAAAACTAAAATTGTTCCCCTCCACTCTGAAAGGAGCAGCTCTACGTTGGTTCATGGGATTGGGAGGGGGAACTATAAACTCACGGGACAAAATGAAATATGCCTTCTTGACAAAATATTAGGATTATTGTAGAACTAGAGACTTAAAAGAAAACATCTTTCAAATGACTACAAAAGAAAATGAATCATTAGAAGAATATGTCGAGAGATTTCAATATAATTTACAAAGATCACCCTATGGCATGTTACCAAGTGAAGTTATTAAGTCAACTATGATTAAGGGTACGAAAGATGAATGGGTAGAAACATTGAATTTAATGGGGAAGGGTGATATTTGTCAAGAGGCTTATGAAGACATCGTCCCACTGTGCATCATGTGCTCTAGAGGAAGTTCATGGACCAGATCAGGGATCTGTATCCCCCTCACCAGAAATAGCAATATTACCAGCGGGGGTGTTATGTGATATGAAGTCGGTAATCTCTTAGAAAACTTCAAAATAGATATTATGAGCACTCTAACTACACAATTGGATGTATTGCAGGCCAAACAGAAGAAAACAGAAGCAGAACAAACATTGGCCATATTTTGCCACAGGTGCAGAAGGAAACATGGTCTAAGGGATTTCCCTTTGGATGTGGTTTGGGTTTGTGCTAACTGCACAAAAGATCATGACACAAAACAATGTCCATCACTTCTTGGACTGAAATTTGTCTTTAGAGAAGCAGAAGAAGAAACAGAGTCATTATATATGATGGCCCAGCGACGTCAATGGCAGAATCGGCCTCCAAATACACTACAGGACCCTTCCTCTTTCCTCTCTTAATAGTATAATCAGCAGCAAGCTCCTGGTAGCACATGGTAGGGTCAGTCGTTTACTAATCAGAACTGGCAACCACAGCAATACCCACCTGCAAAGCCCAATTGGCAAAACTAGCCCGCTGCAAATCCTCCATGGTAGAATCAGCCAACCACAATTTCTACTTGGCCTCACTCACAATATCCCACCTCATCCTGGAAAAAATCAAATAACAACATCTACCCTTCACAGTGGCCCAACATGACTACCCAAAACCCAAATTGGAATCAGAGTTGGCACCGCCCCATGGGGACAAACAACCAACCCATAGGGATGGCCCCTCAAACTCAGCCTACGCTACAAGCACCACTCCAATTGTCTCAAAATCCGCAATCACAATTGCGCCCTCAACTACCAGCCCAACCTCACCCAAATCCAAATAACAGATCGGCTCAGCTCGTCCAGATTATGGATAATGGGGAAGGAGAGACCAGCTCGATAGGGTGCAGCGAATTACGGTTGAGATCGGGACGGATAATCTCTCCTGAAGAAAATAACGTTTTTCAAGAACAGGAGAGTGGAAAACAACCAGCAATAACACCTTCGACTATGGTAATAACAAAAGAAATCAAGCAATGGGGGAATGCAATCGAACCACAAGATCCTGATAAGGACACAACCCCTCCCCTCCATTCCCCGAAAGATTGATGATAACAAAATCGGTCGTATATCCCAACTTCGACATAGTAGGGGAACTCAAGAATTTATATATTAAGATTCCACTCCTGCAAGCTCTCCGGGACATTCCAATCTATGCAAAAAAAATCAAGGAGCTATGTGGGAGAAAGCTCATCAGAAAAATTAAAAATCCATCATCAATAGTCTGTGTGGTAGGAGCCTTGTCTGATCTAATTGTAGGTAGACAAGAACCAGTCAAATATGCAGATTTGGGGAATCCCATAGTGACAGTTAAGATCCAGGGCTGTTCTTTTCCAAATACACTAGTCGATTTGGGAGCAGCCATCAACATCCTGACTATGGAAACCTACAATACCCTAGGTTTTAACTCATTCGAACCGACTGCAATAATGTTTCAGTTGGTAGATCAATCGGTAGTTCGACCAATTGGCACATAACATGATGTAGCCATCTTCGTCGACTCTTGGGAATATCTAACAGACTTCCTCATCATCAACCCACGAAGTAGACTTGAAGGGCATCCATTAATACTAGGCAGGCCATGGCTTGCAAAAGCATATGCATATATAGGATGTCGAGCAGGTAATATGACAATCACTAGAGGGGGTATCACAAAGAATCTCATTTTATATCCTCTTGCTAAGCCAAGTCCAACTTTTGTATATCCACAATTACCACCACCGCGATACCCAGAGAGGGATTTACGAGCCCCTCTTACACAGGAGGAAGCCCTTAGACTTAAAAACCAGCTAGAGGACAACGTAATCAGTGGGCGTATCAATAGTCCAGCCGCCATGAGCAACCTGACCTGCTAGATGCTCCAAGTTGTTCTATATTGTGAAGCACAGTGAGACCTGTTGAAAGATATAATGGAACAACAAATTCCAACTACAGCGGTTCATAACAGCAAACCCATTGAGATTGCACCAGGTAGGTCTCTAAACATCAATGCCAATTTATATGAACAATAACAACAAAAGCTAATTCAGGTCCTCTCCAAATACCAGCAAGCTTTTGCATGGGAATATTCTAATATGAAAGGGATTGATCCGAACTCTACACACACCACATTTATGTTGAAAAAGATGCTCGACCAATCTGACAGCCACAGAGAAGGTTGAATCCTCACCTTAGGGATATCGTTAAAGAAGAATTACAAAATTTGTTGGATGTGAATTTTATATCTCCCATATCATATAGTCGGTGGGTTTTCCCATTAGTGATCATCCCAAAGAAAAATGGGAAATGGAGAACTTGTGTCGACTACAAGGAACTTAACAAAGCCACTCAAAACGACCACTTCCCTTTGCCTTTCATTGACCAGGTCCTGGATACTTTGGCAGGAAAGAAATTATTTTCTTTCATAGACAGTTTTAGCGGGTACAATCAGATTCAGATTGCCCCAAAAGATCAAGATAAAAATACATTCACATGCCCCTGGGACACTTTTGCATACAGAGTATTACCCTTTGGACTTTGTAATGCTCCAGCCACTTTCCAAAGGGCCATTCTGAGCATATTCAGTGATCTGATCAGTGAAGGGCTTGAAGTCTATATGGATGATTTCACTCCTTATGGCGACGACTTCGATCAAGCACTGAATAACTTGGATAAAATACTAGAGCAGTGCATTGCGACCAAGTTATGTTTAAGCCACGAAAAATGTCACATGATGATGACAAAAGGTGTGGTACTAGGAAATTATATCTCTGCAGATGAAATTAGGGTAGATCCAGCAAAAATAGAGGTAATCCTTAATCTACCTACACCACACACACAAACTGAGGTACGTAGTTTCCTTGGCGCTTCAGGATACTATCGTAGATTTATGGAAAATTTTGCAAGAACTGTTGCACCTTTACATGCTTTGACTGGTAATGCAGAGTTTTAGAGGTCTAATAAGTGTGATGTGGCATTTGTAGGACTCAAGAAGTTATCTCGATAGCACCGATGCTAAGGGGACCAAATTGGAAAATACCATTTCACATCTCCATCGATGCATCAGATATTGCCATAGGCGTTGTCCTCGGATAGGAGGAGGACAAGAAACCCTATGTCATTTATTTTATTAGCAATAATCTCAATCCAGCTGAACTTAATTACATAGTAACAGAGAAAGAATTTTTAGTTGTTATACATGCCATCAATAAATTTCGTCATTATATAAGAGGTTATCTGGTCATTTTGTATACTGATCATTCTGCTATTAGATATCTAGCTAATAAACCAATTACAAATGGACGGGTCACTCGATGGTTGTTACTATTGCAGGAATTTGATATCACCATCAAAGATCAGCCTGGGAGAGAAAACCTTGTCGCAAACTTCCTATCCCACATACCCAAAACAAACGACTCCTTAACAGTCGAAGATCAATTTCCAGACGAGCATATGTTTGTTGTTACTACAAAGCCACCTTGGTACGCTGATGTGGAAAATTACCTGGCAGTGGGAAGATTACCGGCACATCTTTCATCAAGGGAAAAAAAATTGATCGTCCAACATAACGCACGATTCGCCTGGATCAGTGGATATCTCTTCCATAGTGGAGTCGATCTCCAGATCCGTAGATGCGTACGAGACGATGAAATCTATGACATACTTAATGTCGGACATGATGAGCCCTATGGTGGGCATTTTGCAGATCACAAGACTGGACACAAAACTTTGCAGATGGGCTATTATTGGCCCTCAATATTCAGATACGCGAAGAAATGTGTCCATACCTGCGATAGTTGTCAACAGATGGGAAAACCAGGTCATGCTGATGAAATTCCTTTGAAAGCACAAGTAGTTGCAGAACCATTTGAGAGATGGGAACTAGACTTCGTTGGCCCCTTCAATCCAAAGTCAAATAAGAATGCCTATATTCTATTCGCAACGGACTACATGACTAAATGGATAGAGGTGGAAGCCTTACCAAATGCAACAGAAAAAAGTAGTCATCAAATTTCTTTTCAAATTATTTGTACGTTATGGACTACTAGGAGAAGTAATTATTGATGGGGGGTCACAATTTACAGCTCATAGAATCACCACCACGCTGGATAATTATCATATCAAACACAGAATTACTTCTTTGTACCATCCATAAGAAAATGGGCAAGTGGAAAGCACCAATAAAGTCCTGGAGGCAATCCTGACAAAGATTGTCTCAACAAATAGATAGAATTGGGCTTTGGAGCTCCCAAATGTCTTATGGGATTACCACACAACATGGTGTAACACCACTGGCTACTCTCCTTATCATTTAGTCTATGGAAAAGAACCCATCTTTTCAACCAAGTTTGAAATCAAGACTCTAAGGATGGCCCAGGAAATCAGACTAGATCTTACAAAAGAACATAAACAGTGCCTTCAGCAACTCAACGAATTGGATGAAGCATGTATCTATGTTATAGAGCGCACGACTGTTAGTCAGCAACAAAGAATGACCTGGCACGACAAGCATATCAAGAAAAAATCATTTAAAAAAGGTGATTGGGTGCTCCTCTATGATTCCAGATTCCAGGATTTTCTGGGAAAATTACAGACACGGTGGCTAGGACCATATGAAATCAATGAAGTCCATGATAATGGAACAGTCACGTTAAGCACCATCGATGGGTCCGGATCTCCATTTTGGGTCAATGGACACTGGCTACGACTTTATCATCAGCCTCCCTCAAAAGAATCTTTCTACTAGGAAGTAAGTAAGGATCCTACCATTCGAATTGTGGCTGGCTGGGAAGGTAATCCAGCCACCCCCAACTCCATAAATGTTGAATTCTACTGACACTGTACATACTGTATATAATTTTCTATTTTTTTTAGCTTTTATTCAGATTTTTTTTTTACAGTCATTCGAGAAAATCAGAACTAGAGAGGATAATTGTAAATGAACTCATTTAGCACACTTTTCTATTCCGAAACTCCTACTTCATCCCATCACCCAAACCCTATATTTTGCAGAGAAACGAATGTGTCATGGTTCAGCAACATCAATTGGATAACTATAATGAAATTCATAACACTAACAAACCATCCACTACTTAATTTTTAAATAAACCAACTCAGAAAGGAATTTAGTTGATGACCAATCAACCTTGACTTCAACCAAATACATTTCTAGGTTTCTAAAAATTACCTATTCAGATGGTTAAAAACCTAACAATTGTTGTTCCTTTTGCGCGCCTGTTGTTCCTTTGAACGGAACAATTGTTGTTCATTTTGCACGCCTGTTTTTCCTTTGAACAAAACAATTGTTGTTCCTTTTGCGTGCCTATTATTCCTTCAAACGGAACAATTGTTGTTCCTTTTGCACGTCTGATGTTCCTTTGAATAGAACAATTGTTGTTCTTTTTGAGCGCCTGTTGTTCCTTTGAACGAAACAATTGTTGTTCCTTTGAACAGAACAATTGTTGTTCTTTTTGTATGCTTCTTGTTCCTTTGAACGGAACAATTGTCGTTCCTTCCCTACATTCCTGATAGAATGCTAAACCATTCCTTTGGGGTACAACTTCCACCGAATAATTTTCACCAACATTATTTCCAACGATCTATCATTATTTTGTGGACTATCTCCCATACCTTATCAAAAAAAAAATTTGGATTACTTTCTTCGAAATATCTTAAACTTTGTTCATAACCTGTAACCACCATAATTTGTTTCTTTTCCCTTATACATACAAATACACTTAAATGATATCTCACCCTTATAATTAATAAGGAGTCTAAGGCACACTTTTACTTGGCATCCTTACACTTCTTCACGCCATCCCTTACTCTTAAGGAGTAGATGAGCCTCCCTTCATACACTAAAAAAAAAAAAAAAATCAATAAAATTTCTTTCTTTTCCCACAAAAAATAGGGGGTCTCATCATGATCCAACCTACCATGATCATAGGATAATAACCTAAGTGGCATTCCCACTATGGCTACCACACCAGGGCAATGGCATTTGATATTTCCTCGTCAAAGGACAAGAGGTCTCATCACGAGATGGCTTGTTCACCTAAGTTACAATCTAGTGAGTGGCATTATCACCATCTAGCTACCAAACCAGGATAATGATCTTTTTAGGGAAAAATTAAAAAAAAAATAATAATAATAACTAAATAATTTTTTTCAAAAAGCACAAGGGATCTCATCACGAGCCAACCTACCACGATCATAGGATAATAACCTAAGTGACATTCCCACTATGGCTACCACACTAGGGAAATGGCCTTTGACATTTCCTCGTCAAAGGACAAAAGGTCTCATCACGAGCCAGATTGTTCACCTAAGTTACAATCTAGTGAGTGGCATTATCACTATTTGGCTACCAAACCAGGATAATGGTCTTTTCAAAAAAAAAGAAAAACGATTCAAATAATCAGGGATATGGGCTCATCTAAGGGTTAAAAGGAAACCCTGTTGAGGCTATGGACGCTTGCTAGTAACAGTGGCTCTGCCTGTGGTATGGAAGTTTACCTTAAATGTCAAGTCTCTATGTATCCCTCGATCTCCTTCACTCAATAACAAGGCTATCATTTCGGTTGTATTCAATCAAACGGAAAAGACACAACATTATGATATGTGGGAGATTATTTAAATGAACAAATTTAATTTATTCGGCATATGTATCCTTAAAGCATTATTTTGAGTATAGGTATATTTCAATTACACAAAAGCGGACTAACGTTTAATGATTACCATTAAAATATGTTTCTTGAAAATAAATCATTGATCCCCATTGGCAGCGGCAGTACAATCATTACCTCTCACCATCAATACCTACACTCATTACTCTCCCCTGCGCTGACAATCGAGGTCGACCTTTACATTAATGAGAGGAGTGGACGCTCGGCATGCTTCTCGACACAGATAGTAATGATTGTAATAAATATCCACATTTGTGAACATTTGGTGTCTCTGCTATTTGTTATTTTCGGCAATTTTTCCTCTGAGATGGTCTAACCAAGTCTGCTACCAGGAATGATAGTCGTCCACATTTTCTCACAAAATGGGTGGAAAAGGTGTGTGGAGGGAGCCAACTTTACTACAGGTTATAGAGCAAGCAAGAGATATCCTGCACCGGCTAGGGTGGACGGAGTACTTCAACCATCTGCAAGTATATGACACGAATGTCACGCTTGAATTATTTCAGAATCTGTAGGGAGAAGTCTCTATGGTGCGAGGCATACAAATCTCAATCACCCCGAAAATCTTAGCAGAAGTCACAGGCCTCCCTAACACGAGTATTCATTGGACAGGAAGATACAAAGCACTTAAGGAAGCTATGGAAAATTTCACAAACCCTGGGGAATAATTGGATAAGAAAGGAAAAGGACTTAATCCCAGTACCCTCAGAGAACCATGGAAGGAACTGGAAGGGATAATTCAGCGGTACATCACCTGTGATGGAAAATATGACATAATTCGACCTCGCCACCTCAAATTATTTGCAGCCTTAAAACAATTGTTAGTACTTAATCTACCCTTCTTTCTGAATGCCATATTACATGAGGTTGCCTTAAGAACACAGAAATCCAAAGACCCTGTTGTTGTTATCAGTCACCATAGATTAGTTAAAATGATAACAAATAAAGCATTGATTCCAACTCAATTGACCTGGGATAACCTGATTGAGGCTAATAGACCTCCACAACTGGAGCAACCTGAATTATGCCACGAAAACCCACCACAGGAAATTGAAGATAGACAAGTAGAGGGTATTACTGCCCAAAGAGAAATCCCATCTCCTCAAATGGAGGCTGAGGCAGACCCTACCCAAATCATATAGGCCCATACCTCACAGAAACAACCAATAACGAAGAAGAGGAAGAGAGCAACAATTGCCCCTAAAACCATCATTCAAACAAGGAGAAGAAGCAGGCGAATTCAGAAAACGACTGAAGCAATTCAGGGTACAACAGAACAGCCTGAAGAACTTCAAAATTCTACAGAACACGCTCCACGGGATAATGTTCAAGAAATTGGGCAAGTAGAACATACCTTACAAAGGAATGAGCAGGAAGACACCCAACCGACATTGGAGCACTTGACAAAACAATTTTTGAAGAGCTATGAAGTAGAAATGGCCTAGGTTTTGGGAAGCTTGGGAACCTCAATTGATAAGGGCACAAATAATACAGAAGAATGCCCGGAACAAGCCTCCTCTTCAAAACCAGATGAAGATTTTCCTAATATTGAAATGACCTTTCCAGAGGACACAACACATAAAGAACTTAATTTTGAAACAAGAAGCCCTCTTGGACAGGCAGAACATTTGGAAGGAACAGAGGATCACCCATCTGCTCCCTGAAATGAAGAAGCCCTTGAGACCTCTCATAAACAAAAATCAGCAAAGAAAATTAGAAATTTAAAGAAAGAAAACAAATTGTTGAAGAAAAAGGATAAGAAGGTTGAAGTATTAAAGCAGAAGGTGGGAAAACTCAAGGAGATTATCAAGGAATTGAGGAAATAGTTAGAGCAAGCAGATAAGGCCCACAGAAGAAAGAAAAACAAAAGGGCTAGAATGAAAGGAATAAATCCTCTTCCTAAAGAAGCACTCAGTACAAATTCTGTAGGGATACAGACAGACCCTGAAGAAATAGTAGTAGAAGAAACGGTAGCTCAGAAAGAGGAGGTAATTCCTCTAGAAACGCAAGAAAATATGACAACAACAGAACCAATTGATGCTGAGGTGCAGACAAACACCTCGGTATTAGAGGAAATAGCTCAACTCCCTGAGCATAATGCTACCATAAGGAGATTGGAGGAAGAATTGATGCAGTCTCAACAAACCCTGGTTCAAAACAGAAATGAATTACTGACTATGGCAGAACACCAGGCACTCAAGTCCCAGAAACAGAGTGCTCTTGTGGATAGGTTGGAAGCAGAGCTTACACAGGCCCAGCAAGCATTAATTCAATCCAAGGAAGAGATGGGCACTATGGAAGAATACCAAGTATCCCAATCTCAAGCACAGGGTATCACCATTGATAAACTAAAAGTAGAGCTTACACAGGCCCAACGAGCATTGGCTCAATACCAAGATGAAATGGTCACTAAGACCGAACATCAAAAGATTGTTAAACAATTGAAGGACATGACAGCAACAGAGAGGGAGACATGTGCCACACTCACCAGAGCCCAAGAGAAGGTGAAAAAGATGCAAACTCAATTGGAAAAATATTTGGAGAAAATCAAAGACATATGTGATGTCTACTCTGATGTTATTAGTTGCAGAGCCCCTGCCACCAATTACACTTTATTCTTGTTGGAATGATATATGTTATTGAGAGTGAATGACATCAGAGCAGGTAAACCTATTTCATTTTCCACTGTGCCTGAGTTTATCTCATGTTTCAGAGAGCGGGACAAAAAGGTACAATACTTTTTATGTGAATTGTACTTTCATAATTTCATTCTGGAAGAAAAAAGGGAAGATAACCCTGGCCCATTCATCGGTGACATACAATTTCAGGCATTCATGTCATTTACTCAGAACCAAGTCAGATGGGGAAAATCTCATAAAACCTTCTTAAAGAGGGAAACTGGGCTAGATCTATGGGTTAGGGGAGAGACTCCAAAGTCCTTTCCAACCATTATGCGGCATAAAACTTTGATGAAAAGAGGGGGGATCGCAGACTCCTTAGTCCCTATCCATCTACAAGTTATATGCTCCGGTATCACTCATTTTAGAGAGCTTAAGGAAGAATCCCTTGCTGCTTCTAAACTGAGATGAGATGCATCCTCCAGTCAGGTGAAGAGTAGGGAACCCTTTGGATACAGGAATTTCTTCACAGCTACCTTCAGAATAGAAAGTTATTCTCGATTTCTCCAAGAGGAAGGACCTGCTTGGATTGGGTGCAGATATAATCCCCCTATCATCTGGTTTCGTCCAGAGAGTTACCAAAGAGATTATCAAATTAATATAAAAAAATGGAGGATGTTGCTTTTGGAGAACTCAAAAGAAGTAATGTGTTCAGAAGACCTGGTGAACCAACCTTTCCACCTTACAGCATTACTACTTTACGTGTAATATCTCAGCTTGCATGAGAAAATGCGAGAAGGTAAGTTGGGGGGTATGTTAGGCTATGAAAAAGGTATAAATATCTTCCTTTTCCCCACATTTCATGATATCATCTTGATTGAATTTTCAGTTATTTAGGAGCAAATAGAATAGAAAATGAATAATATACTCTTTTGAGTTATTGATAAAGTTAGATTACATAGATCCTAAATATGATTGGAATTGTCTGATTTTATTACAGGATTAGTTAAATATTGTCAAACCCAAGATAGCAAAGGAAATCTTGAAGATGTGCAAGCTATTGGAGGTTAAGGATTGCATGGCACAAGTCAGTTTTGAAGATGATTGAGTTTCTTTTATTGTAACTTTATAATAGTAAAGCAATCATGAGGATCTCTCAATCCTCGGGATAGCTTAATTTACCTAGACTATTGTAATATATAAAGGGTAAAATAGACCTTGAAGAGAGAAGAATTGCATCCAAGAACTCAGAACTTAGAATTGCTCTGCGTTAGCAGTTTTTGTAAAATGTGTTACCAGCTATGAAATTAATAAAATCTTTGAGCGGTTTTATCATTTCTATATACTAAATTTCAAATAGTTATGCTTCTAAGGACCAAGGGCCCAGTCTGAAGGAGATATTGTTTGACCTGTAATTGTATCAGTTCAATTTATGTTTTGTGATTTGATTCTCTTTTACGATAGTTAAATGAATGCATAAGTGTGTTGATGATTCCATGTCAATTGCAAAAGATAGATGTTCCTGAAGCATTAGATGATTGTTGTTCCAATTTCCATTACTAAGATTTGATGTGTGACAGTTCCTCATAAGTCCACACTTGTTGTTCCTTTCACTTAGTTTACAATTGTTGTTCATTTCGCTTAGTTTACAATTGTTGTTCCTCTCTGTTAAAAGATAGTTGTTATTGCTTTCGATAGAATTACGATTGTTGTCTCTTTTCAATTAGATTACAGTTTTTGTTTCTTTCCATAGATAGAGTAATTCACCTTTTCCTTTCCAGCAATTTGATTCATAATAATAGTCAATTCTACAAGTCTTTACTTAGATTCAATTATTACTCTTAAAATGAATTCAATAGATTAATTAGTTCCTTTCCATTGCACAGCTTTAGATTTCAATTCCTAGAATCTTTAATGAATGTTTGAGGAACTTTATTGTTGATAAACTCATATTTGCTTTCACTACACGATTTTAGCCTCTATAAGCTATCTGCATAGACTTTGTCGATATTCTTTGAGATAAAAGATGAATCCTCGGGTTGATAAATTAATGTTAAACTAAGGTTGTTTTTAGACATATTTAGAAACCAACATAACCATTGGGTGCAAAATTTAATTACCAAATTGACAAGAACCCCATTTTTTTAGAGGTCACATTTAGTGGCTATTTTTACCCCCATTTCAAAAGGTGGTGCTACTGGTAGCAACATTTTTTTATTGAGGCAGTTTTTTTACATTTTGAATGTTCTTATCTATAAAGTATCAACAATTTTTTTTCCAAATGTTGTTTTTTCAATTATTTTCATTTTCGTCTAAAATGTCACACTTTTTTTTTTCAATGTTAAAAAACAAAAATATTAAATTTTTCATTTTTAACAATATTAAAAATGATATATACATACACACACACACACACACACACACACACATATATATGGGAAACCCTGGTTTGATCTAGAGTTTAGGTAAGTTTTTTTTGTAGCTACATCATGCATCGTATACGTGGAGAGAATGTGGAGGATCCACCTCAGTTGGTGGAATACTCTGAGGACATTTTATTAGCGTTGGATATCTTCAACGATCCGATCATAAAGAAGGAGGATGGATCAGATCAAGGTGACGTAAGTTCATAGGTGTGTTTGGGTTATTCCAACCCTAAACTTTTTTATCTGAGTCAGAACCTTGTACTGTCGAGATCAAATCATGAGATTGTGGGTTAGGTATCAATCCCCTCCCGACGAGGTGCTCAGTCAACAGTTAGTTTGGAGGTTTGAACCTCTTCTAGGACACATTCACTCTCTCCATCAAACCCCTCCCTTGTAGTGAAAATGAATAGTGGAAATCTGCTTCATTTTCCCTCTCCAGTGGAAATCAAGAGTTTGGGATATATTGGTAGTCGCCTAGGTGTGGAGGAACTAGCAGCAATGGTTACAGGTAATGGGTCACGGGGGAAAAATAGACAGAATATGGTTAGATTAGGGGGGTGATACAAAATTAGTTTTTGGAAAGGACCTTCAGGTGGCCCAAATTGTGAACCTTGATGGCAAAGCCCTAGTTGGGAATTTTAGATCACATAGGATATATGTGGGGGTGTTGAAACAGTGGATGGCGTCTCAATGGAATCTGGTTCTAGGTTATTCCCCCACTTTCTATCTTCTCTCCAGGGGATGGATAGGCTTCATTTTCAAGGAGAAGGCATATCTGCAATGAATATTTTTTATGCGATTATTTTGGGACAGGCAGGTGTTGTGGGTGAAACCCTGGCACCCACTATTTGATGCCTTCGTTGAGGGTTTTACTAGTGTCCCTCTATGGAATAAATTGTAAACCCTTTCACTAGAGTATCGGACCGAAGCAAGGTTCCGATAAATTGGGGATACCTTGGGTTCTTACATTGCATTCGATATGTCTTATAAGTCAATTTTCGGTCGAGACGTGGCACAAATCCTCGTGGAACTTGACCCTATAGAAGGTTTGTATGAAAATTAAACTAGTGGTGGGTGATTGATCCTATGTTCATGTGTTAGACTACATAAATGTGTCGTTTTGATGTGTCTGATGACACAATGTTGGACATTTCATGGCAGATTGTGCTAAAGGACCCATTAAAAAAACTTTAAGGTGGGATGGGCAAGACCTACATGAATGAATAGGGATAATCAGATATCTTCTCTAGTTAGTAATGGGGATTTAATCGAGGGATATTTTCCCTCTCTTACTTCAAGTCACAAATAAGAGAAGGAGATGTTGAGACTGACAATTGAACCAAGGACATCAGGATTAGTGGTGGGTGACATCCCATTCCTATTGATGTAGTGAGGAAGGGCGACAGTTCTCGAAGTCTATCCAATGATCTATTGGATGCAGATATATGCCTCTTGGTGGAAGAGTGGAATAAAATATAGGCTCTCTGGACAACCAGCAAAGCCCCTTCCAAGTGTCCAAGTAATTCATTTCACCTTTATTACGTGATTTCTCAAAACATTCAATTCTCAAATTTGATTACATAGGGTAATGGGGGTTCTTCCCTTCCTTCTCCACAAGTGGAGGGAATTTATATTTGGGGGGGGTGGTCCTGTGGAAGGGAAAGTAGTGGACCTAGAAAATGTTCGTTCCTCGACCCAGACAAAAGGTTCTCATAATGATGATTCTTCTACCTCTGTTTCATCGACCTAGGGAAGAGACCCTTATCTCTTAAGACCTAGCTCCCAGACACATGTGTCTGATTCTTCCAGGGGGTTGGGTCTTGGTTCTTACAAATATTTATGGCCATCAAAGGCTGGTAGAAATTCGGCCCTTGAACATGCCCAGGAACAAGCTTCTCGGGAGGTGTCTTTGGGTAAATAGAGGTTAATTTCAGGGGCACTTAGAGTAGGTGCATTCCCCTTTCCATATTTCCCATGAATATTTTATATGTCAACATATGGGGTCTTGGGGGTACACCAAAAAAACTATCCCTCTATCACCTTATTGCACAAGAATATCCAGATGTCCTTTTTCTCCAGGAATCCATGGGAAAGGGGGATGTAATTATTGCAGAGTTGAGGAAACTCCTTCTTCGTTGGGATTTTATTGGCCTTGATTCGTAAGGGTTATCTTGTGGTGTCATCTCTGGATTTCCTAAATCCATATAACAAACAAATTGTTACTATGTGATTTTAGGTCTAGTCGCAAAAGTCACTTGAAAAGTTTCTAATAGGTTTTTTCGCATGTGTAATGTCTACGGCCCCTATTCTGACTGGGAGCTATTATGGGATCACATCATGTAAAATAAGGTTTTCCTTTCTTAAACCACTATCTTAGGAGGTGATTTAAGCTTATCTTTAGGTCATGGAGAGATCTAGGGGGAGTAGGCCCAAGAAAATTCTTTGACCCAATTTTTTGGGATAAGGTGGATTTGGTGGGTTTGGTGGATTTTGAACCATCTGTCTTATTTCCGACTAGGACGAACAATAGATCAGGGAGGACGGGGGGTTCATAATTGGCTTGATATATTCTTGGTGCATCACCAACTAATTTCAGACATTGGGGTATACAGGTCCTTGGTAGGCAAAGGTAAATTCTCTGACCATTTTCTAGTTCTCTTTGAACTTGATTCTCCAAGAGAGAGGTCGGGGGGCTTTAAATTTAATTCGTCGTGGTTAAAATTTGAGGGTTTTTTATCTTTAGTGAAATGTTCATGGACCAAATATGACTCGATCCTCAATATGTCTACATCTCATAAATTTGTTGCTTCACTTAAAAATTTAAAGAAGGTGATTGTAGATTGGGATATAAATCGTAGGAAAGAGAGGGATTATTCCCTTGTGGACATCGAGTAGGAGTTGGGTAAAATGTATGAGGATGTATCTCAAGGGCAAGTGGCAAGGGTCGATATGGAACTTTTCAGGAAACTGGAGACAGCTAGACACAAAATTCTTCTTGAGCAGGAAAAATATTAGCGACTGAAGAGTAGGGAGCTCTGGCTTGAAGCAGGATATATAAATACCAAGTTCTTTCAATGATAAGGAAATCACGGAAGAAGTAATAATACTATTTAAGAGTTGAGGGATGAGGAGGGGCACATTGTTCGTGGGTTTAATATTTGGCCTTTATTGGATTCTGACAATTCCAATCCACATTCCAAGGTCCTCCGCACTATGATATGGATGTAGGTCTAAAGCTTCTCTCATACTTTCCTTAGCTAGTAGGAGAGGAAGAAAACCATGCCCTATTTAATGAAATATTTGTTTGTTTGTTTTTTTGTAGTATTAAGTACATTTTAGAAGGATAAAATCCCAGGCCTTGGTGGGTGGACCATTGAATTTTTTGAGGAGTTGTTTTATTTGGTTGGGGAGGATCTCCTCCATGTTGTGGAGGAATATTGTGTTTTAGTCAAGGTCTCTGGAAATATCAACTCCACAATCATTTCCCTAATTCCGAAAATGGACTTCCCATCCACTTATGATTATTTTTTACATATATCCCTATGTAATTTCATGTATATGATAGCAGCTAAGACAATTGCCACGAGACTAAAACCTATTTTATCCTATATTTTTACGAAAGAGTAGTTTGGATTTTTGAAGGGAAAATTGATTCACGAGGTGATTGGCTCTGCCCCAGAGGGGTTACATACAATCAAGACCTCCCCATCTATCAATATATGTGATTAAACTCGATCTATCAAAGGAATACAATTGGTTTTCCTGGTTGTATCTTAGGCTCCTTCTCTTACATATTGGTTTTAATCTAAAAGTTGTTAATTGGATTATGGCATGTGTCTCTTCAATTCAATTTGTAGTTTTGGTTTATGGGCCAGGTTCATACTTCTTCAAAGATGGGAATGGACTACATCAAGGGTGCCCCCTTTCCCCATATTTTTTTCTCTTAATAGCAGATGATATTAGCAGGGTCCTGGCATATTCTTCTATATTACATCATATCCAAGGAGTTCAGTTAGGAAGGTCGGTTCAACTCATTCACTTGTTTTTTGTGGATGACATTCTATTTTTTTTTCATTGTGTTGAAGTCGGGGTTATAAATCTACAGGAGAATCTGGCTCTCTATTGTGGTGTTACTGGTATGGTTATAAATATGGTTAAGTCTATTTTGTATCTCCCAACCGACCAAGAGGTGAATGAGTGTGCTCTAACAAGCATTTTTCCTTTCCCCACTCATGATTTGAACGAGGCATTAACTTATCTGGGGTATAGACTAAAGCCAAATAGATACGGTCTCAAGGATTAGGGTTGGCTAGTCTCAGGGGTGGAATAGCGGATACCATTATGGTGCAACAGATAGATATCGAGAGGGGGTCATCTTACTCTGATAAAGTCAGTTATTGAGGCCATTCCAGACTACCGAAATTTTCTGGCAAGCATTCCAAAAGGCATTCTTAATCATATTAAAAACTATGGTGTAAATACTTATGGAAGGGTAGATCATATTATCTAGATTCTCACTTAGTAAAGTGGTAGATTCTAATTCGACCCAAATCTTTTAGGGGGTGGGGGCTTAAGGATCTAGTGCTTTTTTATAAAGCTTTAGCAACAAAGTCCTTAGGGATATTCTTTGTTACTCAAGATAGCCTTTAGAAACAGATCCTTTGTGCAAAACATATCCCTCGAGGTTTCGTTGTGGATTGGATTTGAAATCTTAGGAAGGATGTTCCTTCAGCCTTGCCACAGCCGAAAAATTTAATATTTTACTTCCCTGTTATCCGGAACTATCTAGCTTGGAGAGTGGGGTCAAGTTGTTGTGTTCAAACAAGGAGGGATGTAATTGTAGGGGTGTGATCCTAGTACATTTTTTTCCATTTGAACTCATTACCTTCTTACAAGAACAAAACTTGTGTACACTCAACATAATAGTTGATCAAAACTCAACCATGTTATGGAACCAGTGATGGAAATAGGCTCAAGATATAAATTTGGAGGACTGGTGGAATGATGTTTGGAATGGGTTTTTATTTGCATTGTCATAGGCACACATCAAGTTATCACACCAGAAGGATGAACTGGTGTGGGCATATAGTTCCTCAGGAGATTCATAACTACGAAATAAAATGAGCCTAAAGAGATTATAGTAGAATTGAATATAAGAGTAGAAGGGGCTAGACCAAGTAAGGTATGGAAAAATCATATTCACCTAACAGTAGATCCATATGCCTACCCAATTCTGGAGAGAAGACACTTGGAGGTTGCAAAAAACTCATCAACACCTCCATAAATGAGGTATTGAGGAATATAGATTCGAGGTGACAAACACTAACATAGAATCTATGGTAAAGAGAGAGACACTCACTACTAGGACACAAGACAATTCTCCATAGAGTTGATTCATATATTGAAGGTCTCANGGTGAACATATCCTAGTGGATAGGGTTGAAGTTCAAGTCCCCCTCCTACTATACCCCATTCCATACTTCAGGTAGTCAGGAGAACCTGACATTGATATTTTAAAGGCAAGAACAAATGCCAATGTTACATGAGGATATTAGTTGTGTGGGAGGTATTGAATGAGTTTAGGTGAACTATAAACAAAAGCAATAGCTA
>ML779298.1:540193-557273 GCA_009831015.1 Picea engelmannii | reverse complement strand
AAGAAGGAAGTTGTAATATAGATGACTAGAGAAAATGATTCTTATATTTGAGTAGAACAAAGGTAGAAAAAGACCTTATAGAAGTTTTTCACAAGTGATAGTGTCTATTGTAACTCCATAGTGAGTCCATGCTTCTTTATACTCCATCTCTTATTTTCCCTAATATACTTACTCTAATATACTTATAATATTAGTAAGGCTTGTATATTAAGGCTAGAACATGGACAAGTTCAATGTCTCCATGCAAATTTGTAATGTCTTATAGTTTAACTACAAGTTGCACTAATTAGAAGTTCTCATTTCTTTTGTAATTACATGGACACATTCACTTTCTTTGCTAGGCAGGGGGACACACCCATCCAACTCAATCAACTTAAGATTTTTTGTTTATAAGTGTTGTAAGGTGCTGGATTAGAACAATATAGTGTATTAACCCCAAGGGGTTAATACAAGAGTCAAATTCTGTGCTCCAACGCCCCCATTTCAAAAGTTGTTTTTGACAAAAAATAAACCCCAATGTTTGGACTAAAAACGCAAACCCTCTGAATTGGGTCTAGAGAGGCTCTTATTGAAATAAGGTTATTTACCTATTGATAGGGTCTTAATGGCCTATTAAGCATGGGTTTAAACCCCAAATTAGGTTAGGGTTTAAACACCAAAATGATGGTAAGAAATCAGTTCCAAACACTATTCATGGTGTATGGATATTGTATCATTCAAAAGGATGACCTAGAGGAGACATTTGCAAGAATTGAAGTGTGTTTCTTTGACATATTCATAGTATGAAAATTTTAATGTCAATAGAGGAAATTTTAATGTCAATAGAGAAAATTTTAGGAAATTTTAATGTCAAAGTACAATTTCACGCACTTAAAAGACACCAAAAACAATAAGTTTTGGTATCTTGGAAGAGAAAGAAGACTTACCATGGTTTTTTCCTCCTCCTCTCCCTCCTTCTCCCCTGCTACCAACCTCCACTCTGTCGTACGTGCCTCATTCTCCCCTACTACCCTACCCTTCTTCTTTGTGTGTCGTGTGTGCCTTCTCTACTACCGACCTGTTGACGGGCAAAATTGACCGCTTGTCAACTGGAGGAGTGAATCTGGTCCGGGTTTTTCTACTTAACCCAATCCGTTTGGATTAATCCACTCCGACGGGTTTAGTGGCTCTGTTGGCCGATCTAAGTCCTAAGAAAGTGAAAAAACAAAACTAAAGAAACCAACTTAATGAAAAACACTAGCTGAAAACTATATACAAATCTACAATATACTTACAGTTCACTAACTAATATTTATAAAATAGCTCTACAATATATATGTAGGATTATATCTCTAATATATGTATAATATTTACAGAATGCAAATTTTAATCTAAACCTGCGAAAATCAAATATGGATTGATTTATGACAGCAAAACTATCATTTAGTCTTTTTTTTATTTTTAATAACGTTTATAAATAAGAAACGAAATAGCTAACTGTCTAATTGAAAATAGAGATAAATAGTAAAATGTGTTTAGATTACAGGAACTTTCTATATTAATTAAACTAATAAAATAAAACTAGCAAACTGACCTGTAATCGCATCTCCTATTCGTCCTGTGTACAGTATCCAATTTCGTTGTTTGATGGGGTAAACCGCAATAGATCTTTCGAATGCTTCTCGTAAACACAAAGAAGTAATGATCGAATGCTAATAACAGAACATAAGAGAAGTAGTGACAGCAATTTTATAATTTCACAAATGATCACATTGAGTTAAATCCGGCTGTGAAAATTTGTATATAAATGCTCATTGAATAAAGAAGATAAATCTTCTAATCATCAAATTTGAATAGAGTAATTGTTGTATATAATATGAGGGACATAAAACACGGACATCATATACATTTCATCACATCAATCTATAATAAACCATTGATATCTAAAGTAGTCACAATTTAATTACAAATCAAAATGACCAAAACTTGAATAAAAATATGATATATCGAAGCTAAAGTTGTACCAATATCCACTTCCATTCAAGTCTGTCAATCATAAATCCATAGTTTTTTATCTCAGGCAGCGATGGTCCATAGTTTACAAAACAATACATTTATAAAGGTCACAGGATCAAAATGTTTCCTATGGAAATCATCTGATTTGTTCCCAAAAAAAGTGGGGGATGCAACCTCCTAGATTCTACTTGTTATCAAAACTAACAGCCTATTCTAAAACCACATAAAGAAATAGCATGCTGAGAGATGCCACCAGTGGTTCAAATCTTCTTTAGAAATCATAGGTACCTGAAAACACATAAGAATAAAAGATTTCAGATTGCATTTTTGGTTGTAAAAACAAGAAATTCGAATTTTAGTAACTAGCTACAAATTCTCACGATTCTGTAGCTAGTTATAATTATAACTAGAATCGTATTTTATTGAATAAATCAAAACAGACTAGATGTAATCTGTGCAAACAAATCATGTATTTTAATTAAAAAAAAAAATCATCTTAAACTTATTTTTAAACACCATACCTCAGATTAAGGGATTTGACTTAATCAAGCAATCTTTGAATTCACAATGGCAATCGTTGCTTCCACATTCTTAAAAACAACAGACCATGTGGTTTTTTGTCGTTTATCTTTGGTTTGGGCTACAGATTGTAGTCTGCCATTCTCTTTCATTAGCAAATTCACCTAGTCTTCCAAGGATTTGATCCAAGACTGAAGTAAAGGCACGTCTCTGTAATACCTATCGAGCCATGACTGACATTCGTTATATTGTGGCTGAATAGACTGTGTATTAACAGTGATGGTATTAATAGGTGGGGAATTTTCCATCTGACCTGTAGGTTCACTATTGAGTTTGATTCCAAGGAAATCGGGGTTGTCTTTAAGACACGGTGGAAGGTTTGTAACATAATCATAGGGTTTACCAGAGCAAAGTCCATACGAATATGGATATTCTTCAGTTAGAAACCTTTCAATTTCCGAATCGGAATCCTCAATTAACACAATCGCGTTTTGGTCTGCACAGGACTTAGGTTTATTTCAGGCACATCGTGAAACCCAACGCGCGGCCCTTTTACCCTTATAATTGATATCAATATTACCTTTATACTTTTTCTTTGTGGATTTTTTAACAAACTTAACACCACCTTTGGGATACGAATCTGGTAGAGTGTTGGGTTGGGTAGTGTCCAAATAGGTCGAGGGTTCCACATTAGAAATAGGATCACAAGGCAAGAGCGAAGGAGGAGGGATGGTAGGCTCCATGAGGGTTTCTGTGACGACGGACTTGTCAACCTGTCCTATTTCACTGCTATCAAAACCATTTCTTAACAGGAAGGCATCCCAACAATCACTGTTTAATTTCAACTGATGAACAATAATCATCTTGATCAAACAATGGTGGAACAGGCTAGAATCAGATTTCTACCTTTTAAAACACTTTGTCATTTTGTATAAGCTTTGAAGGAGAAAATAGGGCATGTTTAGGGGAAAATCGATAAAACTCATGAGCAACCGCAAATGATATAAGAAAACCAAACCATATCTACCCTCACAGGTAATGAACTGTTTGACAATAGCTAACAGATCGTGCCATCTAGGTTTTAGAGCTGAAACGGGCATACCTCTGTCGCAGCTGGTAATCTTCCTTGAGGTGAACAACAATGACCAGGGAACCTCTTCAACCTTTGAGTTTTTAAACCACTTTTGTCCCACGGCTGGCAGACCGGTGTCTTGGCTAATAAAATATTCATTTAACTCAAGTTGGACATCTCCTATTTTAGCTCTGCAACCATCGAACGTTAGCGCGAATTCTTGAGCGAATGTTAAATTAAAACCCTCAAACTTTTCAACAAAGACACACCATCCATTCCTTTCTAAGTCTTCTCGGGCATTATCAAATGATAACAATGTCTGGACACCATTAGGCTCAATTATCACTACAAGGGCCATGGCTAACAACAAGGAATCGACAAGGGATTCGGCGATAGGGTTTGACAGAACAGGAATAGAACCATTGCCCCGAGCTTCACCAAAACATTGCAAAGGCAGATCGAAATGGTAGGTGGGAGTGTAAATTGCTATGCATGCAGGGAAAGTCATGTAGATCGAGGCCATGCAAAAACATAATACCACATTGTACTTGGATTGACACCTTGGCATAATGGTACACACAAAAATCACAACAGTTGAAAACAATCGTATGCATATCCACGATTTAATCACAAAATCAATATGTCAAATAAACAATTGAATCAAAGATTTTATAAATTAAAACCCCATTAACATTAGTCGAATGCTAAACAGGTGGTGGTTTAATACACATGTAACCAAGGTGTGTTTGAGACCAAGGGGTTATACCATGAAAACAACCATGCTCATAACAAAATAAGACAAATAGACGATAAACCATATGAACATTAATCCTTTGATGAAATCAAACATGAATTCCAGCTGTGAGTTTTCATGCTTGCAGTCATGAAAGAGAAATCGAAAAGCAGGTACGTAGAAAGCGACGGATAATGGTGTCCTTTAATAAGAAAGGTTGCGACGAGTAATGAGAATTTAAAAACCCTGTGTAGGCAGCTTGTAAAAATAGAGATTAATATGGCTGCCAACAATGGTGACACACTGGTAGAAGCAGTTATCTCTGCCAAATGAACAAGTCCAGATTAGGATAATCAGAAAAAATTCAACTTGAAAACAACCAAGAAACTATTTGAACATCATTATCAATCATAAAAAATTCCAGTTTCAGATTGCTTGTTATTTTAAAAGACGAAAACTGATGACAATATCGACAAAAGAGAGTCATGATGTTAAGGTTAAAATCTCCAATACTGTTGACAGAGCCGTTGTTTCCAGCAGGCATCCATAGCCTCGACAGGGGTGCCATTTAACCCACTCTGATATCTGTATCCTGCCAAGAAGTTCCAGATCAGAATGAAGGACATTTAAGGTCAAAATATTCCATATCTGATAATTTTCATATGTCTGACATTGCTTCGCTACCAGCGGGCCTGTTCAATACCCCGAAGAAGTTATCTTGGCGTCATGCATGCATTTACCCGCTGCTAGCAGACCTGTTCAGTATCCTGACGAGTTTACAAGCACTTCCCACAGCTCTCTGGAAATTTATTTAGTTTTAAAGATATTTAATAGAGCGGGGTGATGCTGAAAATCCTGATATTTTGGACATATTTTAATAAATTACAGACCTTGAGAGAATTTTGTAACTGTCCTTCATTAATATCTAGATATAGTTTGTTAATAAACTGACTTTTGATGGCGGGGAGACATCTCTGAGTTGTTCTCTTAAGGAACAGGGACAGCATATGAAGAAATTTTTATGGATGATCATGAAAAGCTTCAGTTACAGATTGAAATCAAGAAACGTTTTTCAAACAACAAGCTTTCTTTAACAAGGCTGCAAACTTCAGAAAAAATATCATAATTGATGTTTTAACAATCTTCAGTAGTCATTTCAGAGGAGAAATTTTTATGTTCTCTTTGTCTGAAATAGTTCATGATGCAGGTATGTGTGTTTCAAAATAAAAACTAGTAAGCATAAGGGAAGAATCAAAGCAAAACAGAAAAGAAAAACGAAAAGCAAGCAAAACAAAAATATTTATACAGTGTACACGGGATTGTCATCAGGTGAAATACCTTTTTAGAGCTTGGTCATTCACTGGATAGGTGTCTGGTTGTCCCTCTAGATTCTGTAATCGGAAGGAGCTGGGACCCAATTTCTCAGCAATCAAGAATGGTCCTAGCCACAAGTTCTGAAACTTTGTATGCTCTCCTTTTCTCTCATGCGGTTTGTCCCATTTTAGGACAAGGTCACCTACCTCAAAATTTCTGTCAGAGGCAGAATTGGAATCAAACCAACTTTTAACAACGAGTTTATGTTGATCCAATTTCCATTTTTCTTGAGCCCTCACTTCTTCTAATTTTAACAAAGCGTTAATTCGATTCTCCAAAGGGGGACAGTCATCTTCTTGTATTTTCTGCGATAGATGCAGAGAGGGAAGGAGAATATGTGGTGGCAGAATTGCCTCTCTGTCGTAAACAAGAAAGAAGGGTGAGTTACCCACGGCAGATTTTGGAGTCACTCTATCATCCCAGATTGCGTTTAACAGTGCATTATGCCATTTTTTATGGTTTTCAGAGATCGTTCTCTTGATAATTTTGATCAGATTTTTATTAGTTGATTATGCCAATCCATTGAGTTGAGGATAATAGCTGGCAGAATATTTTAGTTTAATTCATTTTTCTAGAGTGAAATCACTCATCTCAAGAGATGAAAAATAGGAAGCGTTATCAAATACCAGGAAGTCAGGGATACCAAAATGAGTAATAATATTTGAATTCAAAAAAGCTATTACCTGATTGGTATTTACAGCTTTTAATGGGGCAGCTTCAGACCACCTGGTGAAGTAATCTGTGGTTTTTATGATAAACTTATGTTGCTGTGAGGATGGCGGATTAATTGGACCTATAATATCTAGACCCCACTGCTGAAAAGGGGAGTCTACTGAAACAGGTTGCAGAGGGATGGATGGTTTCTGTATCCGTCCAGATGCTTTCTGAAAAATTACACACTTGCGACACAACGCATGAGCATATTTAAAAAGTGTGGGCTAGTAGTAACCTGCTCTTAATACTTTATGGACAGTGGTATCCCCACCAAAATGCCCACCAGCTTCTCCTACATGTAATTCCAATAAGACATTTTCTGCTTCATCTTTCTCAAGACAGCGCATTAGTACTCCATCAAAAATTTGACGAAACAGAATACCATTAATCAATTGAAAGGAAGCAGATTTTAATCTTAGCACTCTTCTTTTTGTGGGATCCAGGTAATGGGGAGCTGACCCATGTTCAAGACAAAATTTTATATCATCATACCAGGGTCTAACGGGGTTTTGTGCACAGCAGATTAAATTTTGGTAATGTTGTCCTGGATTGGACATATCATTTTCCTCTTGTTGTCCTGCAGCTGAGTCAGTGACTAACTTTCATAACCCTTGTCCTCTCACTATTTGTGCTAGGGTGATTTCTATGTCATACTCTTGCAAGGATGTGACCCAGTTTTCCCTCTTTTCGCCTAGTTCTTTCTGTACTAACAGATTTCTGACGGTCGGGTAAGGGACAATGATTTTCGTCCTAGATTTCAAAAGATAAGATCGGAAGTGATTTACTACTTTAAAAACAGCATAGGCTTGTTTATCTACTGCTGGGTAATTAAGTTCTGTCCCTTTGAAGGCTGAGCTCATAAAGGCAATTGGGACTTCATTGTTTTCGGCATTCTTTTGAGTTAGGACAGCGGCATAAGAGCGGTCAAAAGCGAATGTGTAGAGAGTGAAGTCTTGCAAAAATTCGGGGCTCATTAGAGAAGGAGCGTCTATTATGGCCTTTTTTATTGAATTAAAAGCCTGGTTTTCTAAAGATCCCCAATGGTATTGTATGTCTTTTTTTATTATGTTTTGTAATGGTCTCACCATTTCTGAAAAACTGGGGACGAATCTCCTGACAAAGTTTATCTAACCTAAGAAAGATTGCATAGACATTTTTGACAAGGGAGGGGGGAGTTTCGAAATGACTTGAGTTCTTTCAGGGTTGATAATCATCCCTTCGCTTGATACAATAAATCCTAAGAGCTTACTTTGTTCTACTGCGAAGATAGATTTTTTAGGATTCAAAGAAATGTCATACTTACGACATCGTTGTAGAACAGATCTTAAATGAGCTAGATGATCTGCTTTGTTTTTCGAGAAGACAGTAATGTCATCCAGGTAAACTACGACAGATTGATTGATTAAGCCTCGGAAAGCGATGTCCATCGCTCTCTGGAAAGTGGCACCAGCATTTATGAGTCCAAAGGGCATATTCATATAAGCGTAGGTGCCCCATGGAGTACGGAAGGTGGTTTTAAGTTGATCTGAAGGGGACATCAGGACTTGGTTATACCGTGAAAAACCATCCAATAAGGATAATCTTTCAGAACCAGATACCTGTTGAAGGATCTGTTCCATGGGTGGGACAGGGTAGTTGTCTTTATCAAACGCTCGATTAAGATTTCAGAAATCGACACATAGTCGGATTTCACCACTCCTCTTCCGGACAGGAACCATATTAGAGACCCATTGTGTGTGCCTCTTAGCATTCGGGAGTTTATTTAATTCCTTCTTGATAGTTGGTTCTAGTTTTGGATGCATTTTCCTTAACTTTTGTTGAAAAGGTTGGGTTTGGAGTTTCATAGGAATAATGTGTTGTATAATCTTAGGATCAAAGGTTTTTAGGTCATCATACGTCCAAGCAAAAACATCTTTGAATTCCTTAAACAATTTAATAAACGCTGCTTTTTCTTGTTCAGAACATCCCACCCCTAAATTAATGCACTGTGGATTGTCTTTAGTTCCCAAATTTACTTTTGCATACGTTAAAGAGGAACTATTCATTTTACAGTTCACTGATTTTTTTAACTTGTCGTGAAGATCATAAAATTTTTCTCTTCTAACTACAGATTTTGGGATAGAATTTACCATGTCTGATGAAGATTGAGGAGATCTTGGATCTAGTATTACCGTGAAGTCACGAAGATTTTCGTCATGAGTACCTTCGTCAATTACTGCATCCTGGAAAGTTTCTTCCATATGCAGGAAACTTATAATCTGTTGATTGTCATCGAAGACTCTCCAATTCGTGATGTTGTCGGGGACAGATGATCTGAACAACAGTTCGACGGAGAATGTATTCGAAGATAAGCCTTCTGCAGGAAAAAWTTTTGAAGCTACATTAGCTAACAAGTCGGCTTCCGAATTATTCAATCTAGGAATAGAATTTATGTTAAATGCAGAAAACTTATTCATCAAATTCCATACCTCAGATTGGTAGCTTTTAAGGTGCGGAGATAAACAGTGGATAGAATTTTTTACCTGTCTAACCACAATTTCCAAATCGCCAAAGACAGTCAAATTTTGAACGTTCATATCTAATGCTTTCCTGAGGCCTTACAATAAAGCCTCATATTCTGCTATGTTGTTTGTACATTCAAACTMTAACCTGAACACAATCAGGGTTTTGTTACCTGCTGGATCAATAATCATGCAGCCTGCACCAGCTCCTTCCTTGGATTTTGACCCGTCAAAGTAAAGAGACCATATTTGATTTTTTTCGAGTGCATGTGACCATTGGGAAGATGTTTTCGGTTGCGTATATGTCAAAATTTCAGGCTGTTGTTCAGGGTTAGTGATAGTGGAAGTTTCGGCCATGAAATTGTTGAAAAAGGTATCCATCCCTTGTATTTCGGGTGAATCGGTAGAAGGTGTAAATGGCTCATTGGGATCATTTAAATCTGTCACTGTGAACTTTAGGTAACGTTCACGATTTACCTTGATTTTGTTGGGATTTCCATTCTCGGGCAGCCACAAGTGAGACCAATCCATCGCAAAATAGTTGTGTAGTTGTTCTGACCAGTCTCTGCTTAAAAACAAACCATAAACTTCTGGGATATCTACGAAAATAATATCAATCACTTGATGAACTTTAGGGTTAGATGACAATCTTATAAGCACATTCCTCAATTCGCCTATAACTTTAACACTAGTTCGATCAAGCTGGATGATCTTCAAGGTGGATGGTTAAACTTCAGCATTAATCTTCTGACACACAGACCATGGCATTACGTTAGAAGATGCTCCTGAATCTACCATACAGTTGTGCACGTTCCTATTGAAAATTTCAAAAGTTAACAAAAATGGAGGGACATTTCTGCGAGTACTAATGGTGGAAGCTTGTTTCTTTTTACTCGCAGCCTCTAAAACTAATTTATCTACATTTGTTACATTATTTACAGGAAGGTCTCTTTTCTCGTGAGAATCAGAAGTAGTCTTGGCGGAGGCCTTCTGAAGAACTTTGGGGTTGTTCTGAAAACCTTTGTTACTGCTTGGATTTCCATTTATGTTGTTCTCTGCAATATTCTGTAGCATTTTTTGTAGAAGAAACGGGAATTTTAATAATTCATAACCAAAAATATTAGCCCTTAACTTTTTTAGATCTTCAAACAAATCATAATCTAAGCTTGGGTTTACATAATTCTGTTTAGTCTCAATTTCTTTAGACTGTTTTGGGGGCAAAGTCGTAGTGATTTCAAAAGAAAGCTTGTTTTTTGTCTTACTCCTAGTATTGTAAGGATGTACTGTTTCGAAATTAGCTTGAAAAATACTATCCGAGAAATGTCCAAAAATGTTCGGAGATTATTCATCTTCTTCTATTGTCTCTTGTTCAGCTACTTCCTCAGGGATCTCAGGAGGCATCAAGTTATCTTGTGCTTCTAGAATCCTTTGAATAGCGAATTGCAGGCTTTCTAGATTTAGGCCTTTAGTATTTGAATTAGGTCGGTTGGTGGGAAAAGACTTCCTAAACGGGGGTTTGTAAGGCCCTTTGCTCGAAGAAGCTTCTTCAGTCGTCCTTTTCAAATCTATAACTTGATTGGACAGTTTTTGAACGACTTTCTGTAAGTTTTCTAAATCTGAGCTTTCAGGTTGTGTTTTGTTTTGGGAAGGTCTAGGGAGGATTTCGATTTTCTTTTTGGAAGATGAACTAATCTCTATTTCGTTGCTAGTAGTGTATTTTAAGCTGAGGATGTCTTTCTTGATCTGACTGGACTCTTCGAAGGCTTCTAACAACGTGGCTTTCTTAGATCTCTTTACCCAAATGGCTATGCTTTGATGTAAGGATTTCGTATAATATGCTATGATAAGATTCTCAGCGGGCCTCGAATCCGTAGGGATTCGTTTCTTTAGTGTTAAGAATCTTTGATTAAAGCCTTTGATCTTCTCTTTGGGGTTCATTCTTAAACTAGAAAGTTCCATGACTAGAACTTCTGGGGACTTGTCATCTCCAAACTTCTCAAGAAAATAGGATTCAAACTTCTCCCATGACACGATGGTATGGGGTTGTTGGGAAAAGTACCAGGTAGAGGCATTGCCCTCAAAGGTGTAGGGAAACAATCTACAGACTACGTCTTCGTGCTCGACACTACGGAGTCTAATGGCTAACATAAACTTTTTGATGTGATCTTCGGTGACCTGTTTAGAGTCCGGGTCAAATTTAGGGAGCCATTTCTCTGGGTGTTTGGGTAAGGGATGCTAAGGCCCAGATATGGCCACTGCATCTTGGTCGAGCCAGGGTCTGGCGGGATTGTTCTGGTTGGCCATAGGTGTGGGTGGTGTCGAAGGCTTGGATGAGGAACTACCTTCGTCAGAGGACTCTTCTCCAGAAGAAGAAGGAGATGAAGGAGGTGGTGATGGTGGTATACCAGATCCTCCTGCTGCAGGAGTGAGGATTAGATATGTAGGGTTTAAAGTAAGGTCAGTGCCTCCAAGTTGTTCTCTGATATCAGAGAAGTCTAATGGTTGGTCCAAAGGTCGGTTTGGTTGTCTTAAATGGGCAAAGGCACCGTGTGTCCTTATGAGAGATTGACGAACAATCTCTTGTATGTCACCACCCGTAGGATTTGGGGTTACTAGTTCAGCTGTGATCCATAGATCGTCGTTTGATGTGGTTTTTGTTTGAGGGAAAATGTTGTCGTTTGAATGACTTCTAGTCACTATAGGTGATTGGGTAGGTGGTGGAGGAGTCTTACGACCACCTCGTGCCATTAATAATTTGCAGGCCCTCCTTCTAGCGCCATTTGTTGACGGGCAAAATTGATCGCTCGTCAATTGGAGGAGCGAATATGGTCCGGGGTTGTCTACTTAACCCAAGCCATTTGGATTAATCCACTCCGACGGGTTTAGTGGCTTCGTTGGCTGATCTAAGTCCTAAGAAAGTGAAAAAACAAAACTAAAGAAACTAACTTAATGAAAAACACTAACTGAAAACTATATACAAATCTACAATATACTTACAGCTCACTAACTAATATTTATAAAATATCTCTACAATATATCTATAGGATTATATCTCTAATATATGTATAATATTTACAGAATGCAAATTTTAATCTAAACCTGCGAAAATCAAATATGGATTGATTTATGACAGCAAAACTATCATTTAGTCTTTTTTTTTTTTTTTAATAACGTTTATAAATAAGAAACGAAATAGATAATTGTCTAATTGAAAATAGAGATGAATAGTAAAATGTGTTTATATTACAGGAACTTTCTATATTAATTAAACTAATAAAATAAAACTAGCAAACTGACCTGTAATCGCATCTCCTATTCGTCCTGTGTACAGTATCCAATTTCACTGTTTGATGGGGTAAACCGCAACAGATCTTCTGAATGCTTCTTGTAAACGTGAAGCAGTAATGATCGAATGTTAATAATAGAACATAAGAGAAGTAGTGACAGCAATTTTATAATTTCAAAAATGATCACATTGAGTTAAATCCGGCTGTGAAAATTTGTATATAAATGCTCATTGAATAAAGAAGATAAATCTTCTAATCATCAAATTTGAACAAAGTAATTGTTGTATATAATATGAGGGACATAAAACACGGACATCATATACATTTCATCACATCAATATGTAATAAACCATTGATATCTAAAGTATTCACAATTTAATTACAAATCAAAATGACCAAAACTTGAATAAAAATACGATATATCAAAGCTAAAGTTGTACCAATATCCACTTCCATTCAAGTCTGTCAATCATAAATCCATATTTTTTGCTCCCAGACAGCGATGGTCCACAGTTTACAAAACAATACATTTATAAAGGTCACAGGATCAAAACGTTTCCTATGAAAATCATCTGATTTGTTCCCAAAAAAAGTGGGGGATGCAACCTCCCAGATTCTACTTGTTATCAAAACTAACAACTTATTCTAAAACCACATAAAGAAATATCATGTTGAGAGATGCCACCAATTGTTCAAATCTTCTTTAGAAATCGTAGGTACCTGAAAACACATAAGAATAAAAGATTTCATATTGCATTTTTGGTTGTAAAAAAAAGAAATTCGAATTTTAGTAAATAGCTACAGTATCTCACGATTCTGTAGCTAGTTATAATTATAACTAGAATCGTATTTTATTGAATAAATCAAAACAGACTAGATGTAATATGTGCAAACAAATCATGTATTCTAATTAAAAAAAAAAAAAAAATCATCTTAAACTTATTTTTAAACACCATACCTCAGATTAAGGGATTTGACTTAATCAAGCAATCTTTGAATTCACAATGGCAGTCGTTGCTTCCATGTTCTTAAAAACAACAGACCCTGTGGTTTTTTGTCATTTATCTTTGGTTTGGGCTACGGATTGTAGTCTGCCATTCTCTTTCGTTAGCAAATTCACCTGGTCTTCCAAGGATTTGATCTAAGACTGAAGTAAAGGCACGTCTCTGTAATACCTATCGAGCCATGGCTGACATTCGTTACATTGCGGCTGAATAGACTTTGTATTAGCAATTATGGTATTAACAAGTGGGGAATTTTCCATCTGACATGTAGGTTCACTATTGAGTTTGATTCCAGGGAAATCGGGGTTGTCTTTAAGACATGGAGGAAGGTTTGTAACATAATCATAGGGTTTACCAGAGCAAATTCCATACGAATATGGATATTCTTCAGTTAGAAACCTTTCAATTTCCGAATCGGAATCCTCACTTAACACAATCGCGTTTTGGTCTGCACGGGGCTTAGGTTTATTTCGGGCACATCGTGAAACCCAACGTGCAGCCCTTTTACCCTTATACTTGATATCAATATTACCTTTACACTTTTTCTTTGTGTATTTTTTAACAGACTTAACACCACCTTTGGGATACGAATCTGGTAGAGTGTCGGGTTGGGTAGTGTCTGGATAGGTCGAGGGTTCCACATTAGAAATAGGATCACAAGGCAAGAGCGAAGGAGGAGGGATGGTAGGCTCGATGAGGGTTTCTGTGAGAACAAACTTGTCAACCTGTCCTATTTCACTACTAGCAAAACCATTTCTTAACAGGAAGGCATCCCAACAATCACCATTTAATTTCAACTGATGAACAATAATCATCTTGATCAAACAATGGTGGAACAGGCTAGAATCAGATTTCTGCCTTTTAAAACGCTTTTCCATTTTGTATAAGCTTCGAAGGAGAAAATAGGGCATGTTTAGGGGAAAATCGATAAAACTCATGAGCAACCACAAGTGATATAAGAAAACCAAACCATATCTACCCTCACAGGTAACGAACTGTTTGACAATAGCTAATAGATCGTGCCATCTAGGTTTTAGAGCTGAAACGGGCATACCTCTATCGCAGTTGGTAATCTTCCTTGAGGTGAACAAAAATGACCAGGGAACCTCTTCAACCTTTGAGTTTTTAAACCACTTTTGTCCCACGGCTGGCAGACTGGTGGCTTGGCTAATAAAATATTCATTTAACTCAAGCTGGACATCTCCTATTTTAGCTCTTCAACCATCGAACGTTAGCGCGAATTATTGAGCGACTGTTAAATTAAAACCCTCGAACTTTTCAACAAAGACACGCCAGCCATTCCTTTCTAAGTCTTCTCAGGCATTATCAAACGATAACAATGTCTGTACACCGTTAGGCTCAATTCTCACTACAGGGGCCATGGCTAACAACAAGGAATCGACAAGGGATTTGGCGATAGGGTTTGACAGAACAGGAACAGAGCCATTTCCCCGAGCTTCCCCAACACAATGCAAAGGCAGCTCGAAATGGTAGGCGGGAGTGTAAATATCTATGCGTGCGGGGAAAGTCGTGTAGATAGAGGCCATGCAAAAACATAATACCACGTTGTACTTGGATTGACACCTCGGCATAATGGTACACACAAAAATCACAACAGTTGAAAACAATCGTATGCATATCCACGATTTAATCACGAAATCAATATGTCAAATAAACAATTGAATCAAAGATTTTATAAATTAAAACCCCATTAACATTAGTCGAATGCTAAACGGGTGGTGGTTTAATACACATGTTATCAAGGTGTGTTCGAGACCAAGGGGTTATACCATAAAAACAACCATGCTCATAACAAAATAAGACAAATAGACGATAAACCATATGAACATTAACCCTTTGATGAAATCAAACATGAATTCTAGATGTGAGTTTTCATGCTTGTAGTCATGAAAATGAAATTGAAAAGCAGGTACGTAGAAAGCAACGGATAATGGTGTCGTTTAATCAGAAAGGTTGCGACGAGTAATGAGAATTTAAAAACCCTGTGTAGCCAGCTTGTCAAAATAGAGATTAATATGGCTACCAACACGACCTCCCCTGTGTGTCGTGAGTGCCTCCTTCTCCTACTACTCTCCCTCCTTATCCTTCTCCTCCACTATGTGTGTGCAGACCGCACTCTGTGTGTGCAGACCATGTGCATCTATTCAATGGCCAACTCAAAAACAATGAGCGCGATTTTTGTTTTCGTTTTTTTTTTAATGTTGTTTTTGTTTTGGTTTTTTTGTTTTTGTTTTTGTTTTTATATTNTATATATATATATATATATATATATATATATATATATATATATATATATTATCATTGAAAAAGGATTTGCATAATTTGGTTAACATAAAGAACAAGTAAATCTTCGGTTATTTTCAACAAAGACTATTTTAACCAGAACACAAAAAAGTCATGGCGCTAGGGTTTGGCGGAGCTACAATGGCAGGAGCGTCCAATCAATTTCGTCATGAGTGCGCCTGGGGGCGGGGAGTCAGATATCCCCCCTCCATTCTCTTTTGATGATGCTTTCAAGAAGCTCATCAATAGTTTATTGTAAGAAAATTTCCCCCCTAAAGTCCCAAAATTCATCAAGAAATTAGATGTTACCCTGGAAATAGCATTGTCAGAGGAACAACCCATCAAGATTGCCCTGGCATTAGCAGAAAGAGGGTTAGTAGGCTAGTTTATGGGGCTATGGCCATCGATAAAAACTACGGATGATTGGATCCAGAGTAACTGGAGGCCCCAACTTCAACACAATGTAACCTGCTATCCAGTGGCAAGGGGCTTCTTCGTTTTTGAATTCATATCGAAAAAAGGAATTGGAGGCCCCAAATTCAACACAGCGTAACAGTGGCAAGGGGAATTCTTCGTTTTTGAATCTAGGGGTCCATCATACCCACCAACTAAAAGTTTGCATGTATCTGTACAAAAAAAAAAAAAAAAAACTTCAAAATTGGTATTATGCTTGGATCGCCCCTCATCATTAGGCTTCTACTCTCTACATATCTCTCTAAGGTTATATTCCTTAAAATGTGTAATGGCATCTTTGTCATGATATCTTTCATTTGCCATTGTACTCCATCTCTTATTTTCCCTCTCTATGTCTATCTCTCCTATATATTTCCATGATGGAGTGGACTGTAGGAGAAGGGGGAACTTGAACCTCAGGCCAATCCAATTTAGCTTTTCAACTCAAAGATCACAATATCACAGATCACAGTATTTTCAACTCAATCAAAGATCACAATATTTTCAACTCTTTTTTCAGTCTCATGTTTCTGCCTCTCTTATAACACTCTTAAGGTTAAATTTTGATTCTTCGATTGCTTGATCATATCCATATGTTGCAATTTTAAAATATGATATTTTTCTCATAGATTGGAAATTACTTTCTCACGCTATGTTAATGGGATAACTACTTCTCTATTGTATTCAACTATAGTTCTTCACTTCATGATTTATACCTTCACTTCCTTGAGTACATATAGTAAGTCATATGTACTTGTCCCAACAATTCCCACACTAGTAAGATCTTAGGTATCTTCCATGCTTGGTGTAGGGCTAGGTGAATGAGTTCTTTGGATTATTTATTTTTATCTTTCTTACCACTATTGTGCTTTTCTGATCCAGAGGATGGGGGTTTATATATGGGATGATCCCCCTATATCCAATAATGTGGTAGCAATATCTTCAACTATATCCTTAATTTCTATACATTGAGTCCCATAATCTCCCTGCTCTATTCTCTTCACTATTGTTCTCTTCTTTTTAGTGCTAGTGCCAACCTTGTCCACACTCATTTTTCTTTCTTATCTCTAATGTAGGGTGTGTGTCCACATCTCTAATAATTTATAGGGTTGTAAACTATTCAT
>ML779298.1:512804-531584 GCA_009831015.1 Picea engelmannii | reverse complement strand
GTACAATATACAAATCTATTCAAATAATTTGGTATATATTTAGATATTTGTAATGAAAATTATACAGCATGTTCAGAAAAAATAAGGGACAAAGCATGAAACATTAATAAGAGGAGGTGGATCTATTATCACCCAAAATCACATTATATAATATTAAGTCCCTAATAAAAATCAGGGTAGCTTTAAGGAAACACAAGAGTACTAATGCCCAATACCAACAAAAAAACCATTGCTCTTCACTTCTAGTTGGTTCTTTTCCAACTCAAGGAGGAAACCCTATATGTAAATTTATTAAGGCAAGGATACTTATATATTCAAGAAGTTCCATGAAATATAAGAACAAAATTAGAGTGATTGAATCTAATTAGAGTGATTGTAGTTGAATCAGTAATATTTTTACTCTATCAAAAGTGGATAAACCATAAAATCTTTCTAAGGAGTTAAAATATACCATAAATTCTGATTTAAGGATTGAAAATAAACCATAAAATAGTTCAATAGCACCAAACTACTAAATCACACAGAAAAATTTTAAGTATTGACCTTCAAAATCTCAGCTATGTAGAGTCTGATCAATTCAATGTTTTTCTTCTTGAAAGAGAATTGAAATCAAGATTTCATAAAAAAAACAGAACACCATTGCATCAGAACACCCAAATAATTTTCGCAACTGTAGAAAATGATTGTCGCAACTATAGCAAATTTGTCATAACTGAGATATATATAGGATTGATTTATCGTAAATGACCATTTGATTCTCACACGTGCCAAGTTGGTCGCTATGGCGACTAACTTGTGGTTGGTCTCTCTATCGACTAAATTTCGTCGTTATAACAACCAACGTGGAAGGTCGCTCGTGACCAACAGCTAGACCCCGAAAAAAAAAAAAAAAACATATTTAGTCCAAAAAAAGAAAAAGAAAAATACAACGAAATTTTAAACCGTCGTAATATTTCATCGTAATTTGCGCCCAATGCAGTAGTGATATATTCAGTGAATCTTGGCTACTAGGCGATGGTTGAGGATCCATATTTAGTTGCCCTCTGGTGGGAAAAAATTATGGAAAATTTGAGTTCCCCTAAAAGCGATTATATTTATCTAGCTCATATTCAAAGGGAGAGTACTTACTTGGGACCAACTTCGGAAGTTTTGTTGGTAGGGGACTGGCATATGCATCTTATGTTAAGGGTAGGAGGAATCAATCTCACACCTTTTCAGTACATGTTCCTTCACTATTCGAGTTTGGAAAGATGTAATTGAATAGCTAGGTATGGGAAATATGTGGGCAAAGAACTCATTAGAACTCTGTTTTGAGGACTTTTTTAGAATGGTCGGGTAGAAACCTTACAGGGTGCTGCCCATTCCCATTTCTTGGGGAATTTGGCTCGCTTGGAATGTCAGTTTGTTTGAGGGTTCAGCTTCGCCTACTTTCAAGGTGGTACAACATGATTTGTCATTATTATCACATTACAAGTTGTAGTAAAAATTGTTGAAGTCCAAGACCGTCAAGCCATTGGTTATAGATAAAGCCCTGGGGTTTCCTTGACACGGCATGCCAAGGGACCCTAAGACAATGTGGTATTGGTTTCCTTCTATATTTATTAGACTCCTTATATATATCAGGCTTTCGATGCTTGGGAAGAGGTGTCAATAATCCTCGAACTGCTACACTATACAGAAACATATAATTTTGATTCTATTCAAATCTATGGACACACCAAATTAGCAATTGACTGGATGATCGGTGGGGAAATACCAGTCGATCTAGAGCTGGCTAGAATCAGTGTGATCTTGAAGGAGGCATCGGAAACTTTCAGTGAAATATATTATAAGCACATATTTTGAGAACACAACTCTGATGCAAACCATCTATCCAAAGACTCCATACCTATGCCCAAAAATACTATTGTTTTGACAAAGTTTGATGATGGGAGGGAAACCTCTCATTTTGTCCATTAGTTTTTTACTTCCTAATTTGATGTTGAATTGTTCAGGATGGGGATCATGTAGTTATCTTGTTTTAAACAGATGAATGGTGAACCACTATAAGAGCTATTGAATTTTATGATGTGGTCGAGTAATGACTTTTCTTTGAGGTTGACCTTGATAGATCTCATTTATGTTTTTGGGTAGTTTTTGGGACTATATTTTTTCGCAGTCACACTTTTCACTAGCGTTGAAGCGCCTTTGGAATGTAATTTTTATATCTGTAATAAAAAATTATGTCTTTTTTTCACAAAAAAAAAAAAAAATATATATATATATATATATATATATAATCATTTTTCATCTAATTAGATATTATTAATTAATTTAGTGTCATACATTTTTTATACTATGTAAAACATTATTTTTAAGCATAGATATAGCTAAATAACACAACTTTTAAAAGTTTAGGAAAAATACATATATTTATAAGTTAGATATATTGAAAAGCATACACATTTTGAAAGTTTTTTTTTTTAATGTTTAAAATGATATGCCAAATAAAGCATTTATGTGGCTACTATTGAATTTAAAAAAAAACAAAACATTTTAAAATTATTTTTATATATTTTAATAACAAAATTAAGAAAACAAGTCCCCGAGGTGTAGGACAGTCGGTGACGGAGTGTGTTGTTAAGCCACTCCGTGATGTTAAAAGTCACCGGTTCGAAACCTGCGGGGACAAAAAATCCAACCATGTTAAGGGTTGGTGTGGCTTAGGCCGGGTGCGATCCCCGGGTGATTTTGACGGCTTAGATGCCCCTGAGTCGCGGTTTCTCAAACCACAGGTTAATCGCAGGTCCTGCACAAATTAACAAACAAAAAAAACAAAAAAACAAAAAAAAAACAAATGTTAAAATAAATAAATAAAAACAAAAAATAAGGTTTGGAAAAGAGATAAATACACATTAAAAACAAAAGTTAAAACATGTTGAAACATTTATTTATTTATTTTTAAAAAAACAACTAAAAAAACAAAAATAAATAAAATTGGATCTTTTTTAGATTGTGATTTTTTTTAAACAAAGGAAAAATTAAAAAAAAAAAAAACAATATTATTTATATTCTTCTTATTATTATTAATTTGCATGGAGAGGGGGTGATTGAATTTCTCTTCCCTTCCCTCTGTTAGGATATTTAGACACTTAGGAGTAATTAAGATCTACTTGGTCTAATGTGTCGTTAGGTAAAAGTGTGTTTCTTTGGTATGCATTAATATGCATTTGTAGTTAGAAAATCTGACGGTCACAATATGTTCTCGACATAGAGTGATCTGATGGTTCATATTCTCCTCGATATTAATGGCCAATGATCTGTGGCTTAACACCTGATTGGTCGATGATCTCTATTTAAAGAACATGGAGGATCATTTGTCGATGATCGATTGTGAGAAACTCTCTTGTAAAATCTCTATATAATCTTTTTATTTTGCATTAATAAATTGTTCCAAATGGTCGCATTGGTTGGGGCCGTGGATGTTTCCCCGTAGGGGTTTTACCATGTCAAAACATCGGTGTGTTGATATTTGATCTGATTGTGTGAGTGGTTACTAAAGGTGTTCGTCCTCTATTGGAATACATGTGTTGTCAAACATGGTATCAGAGCTTGTTTGAAGACTCACTCCTGTTGTAGATCGAGATCGTGAAGCTGAGTTATATCATATCCATTTTCTATCAGTTTCATACATTTATGGGCTGAGAGGATTGTTCCATTGCGTTTGTAGCACTCGTTTCAGTTAGGAACATTTTTCCTCTCACTCGAAAAGGTTTATGTTTTCCCAAGATATGGCCATTTCAGTCAGATCCGAAGGTATAAAGCCTGAATATGCATTTTTTAATTTTTTGCAAAGTATTATTTTGGTTTTACTTCAGTTTTATATTATTTATTTCCGGGTTTCTACTCTTTTAGATGTTCCTATGTTATTTTCCCCACACCCTGTGCGATATCAGCAAATCAAAAATATATAGGAAAAGGTGCATCTTTCGGGTAAGCTAACCGAGATCTAACCCTTGTCATCGAGAGACGAAATTTGTTTCTTGTGTGAAAGAGTTTTTTTTAGCACGCTCTCCAAGGCTATCTTCAACAACAACAAAAATCATCTTGCTAAATAAAATAATATGTTTTGCTAGACCATTTGGTTAAAAGTTGTCTTATTAAGTAAGAGGTCTTGAGTTCAAGTCTCTCTTTTGTTACTTTTTTTTGAAAAAAATCATGCTCAAATTGTAAAGTGTATTTCACTTCAAGTATAAAAGTGAATCACTATAAGTAACTTTAATATTTTATTTTGAATGCAGCGTTTCTTTTATAAAGTAACTTCATTGTAAAAGTGATCCCCACTTCTCTTTATAAAAGTAGGTCACTTCATAAAGCAACTTACACCACCACGTGGTCCTTTGGTTACCGGTTATGTCGTTTTTAAAAAGGGCATAACTTTCACATCCAAAGTCCATTTTTATTTTTTTAAAACCACATAATTTTTCAAGATCTTTCCATCCAGATCATCAGTTTCAGTTTTTAAATCCATATTATATACATATTTAATATGGATTCTTCCAGTAATGTTTTTCTTACTAGCACCAACTACTTCCAATGGAAATCTCATATGGAAGATTTATTAAGAAGTAAAGGTTGGTACCAGATTACATTGGGAAAGGAAAAAGAACCCACTGATGATGATAAGAAATTCAAATGGGCTAATAGGAGTGACGAAGCACGTGGACTAATCGGAATGTCCATCTCTCCTGATTTAAGGTTCCACCTTAAAGAAATTGATGACCTTGAAGAAGCTTGGGAAAAGATTGAATTTGTGTTTGGTAAACTCAATATTATTCGAGCACAACAGTTAGAAAATCAAGTACTAACCTTAATTCCGAGTGATTTTTCTGGCCTTGGAGACTATCTATCTAAGTTTAAAACACTCATAATTTTATGTGAAGAATGTGAGATAAAAATGGAGGAAGAGTGTTGCATCTATCTTATTCTTTCTAAGATAGGTAGTGCATATTATGTTTTTGTATATACCATTTATGCCATGAGAGAGGCTCTAGGGAAAGCTTATCAAAAATCCACTCTTGAGTCCTTTTGTGTTGCTTTGATTAGAGACGAAGATAAGCTTGTACAACTTGGAGTGATCGGCACTGCAGGTACCTCCAACAAATCCTTAGTTTCCCAGCAGAAAGATAAACCCAAGTATCCCAAGAAGAAACATCCTCGCTATACCAACAAACAACATAAGGGTCCCAAACCTGCTCAGACAGCTTCAGCTCCTAATCATGACAAAGGAGCAAAATATAAAAATAAGAACACTGACAGACATTGCAACTTTTGTGATAAAGATGGTCATGATGAGTCCAAATGTTTCAAGAAGATGGCAGCTTTAGAAGTAATGATGAAGAAGCACAACATCAGTATTGATTCTACTTATTCTTCTTCTTCTCATGGATATCCCCTTTCCACTTATGGCTTCTCCTTCAATACAACTTCTACTTCTTCTTTTTATGAGTGGCTTATTGATTTTGGAGCATCTTCTCATATGGCTAAGGATAAATACATATTTTCTGCTCTAAATGAATGTAACACCAAGAAAATATTTGTTAGTGATGATAGATATCTTAGTGTTGTAGGATCTGGAATAGTTCAAGTAAATAATGGTCATTTCAATGATGTATTATGTGCTCCAAGTCTTTCTTGTAACCTTCTATCAGTATATCAAATCACTCATTTAGGTGAAAGTGAAATCGTAGAGTTTTCACCTCACCAAGTTGTAATCAAGGATCTAAAAGATCCTAAGCATGTTCTTGCAACTGGAATTGTTGATGATATTACCAGGTTGTACAAGTTTGACAACTTTGGGTCATCATCTTTTTCATTAGTTTTTGTTGCTCATAGCGATGACTTGAGCAAACTTTGGCATGAGTAATTTGGTCATCTAAAATATCGCTCATTGCAACAACTATGTAATCAACAGATGGTGATTGGTCTTCCTCATGTTTCATGCAGAGATGGTATTTGTGTAGGTTGTGTTCTCAACAAACATCATTGGGACAGTTTTGACAAACGTGCCTCTTCGCACGCCTCAGGCCCTTTGCAGCTTGTTCACAATGATTTATGTGGTCCACTTTCTTCTCCTTCTTTTTCTGGGTGCAGGTATTTCTTAAATTTCATTGATTATTTTTCCAGACGTACTTGGGTTTACTTCTTAAAACTTAAGAGCAAAGTTTTTGACAAGTTTTTGGCCTACAAGGCCCTTGTAGAAAAACAATTTGGACATCAAATTCAAAAGTTAAGAACAGATAATGGAGGCGAATATGTGAACAATAATTTTACAAGTTACTGCACTACACAGGGCATCCAAATGCAACACATTGTTCCATATACACCAAAACAAAATGTTGTTGCTGAGAGAAAGAACCGCACATTAAAATAAATGGCTAATTCTATGATTCAATCTAAGGGATTAAGTCTAAAGTATTGGTCGGAAACAATCAACTGCGCAAATTACATAGTCAATCGCACTACTGCAAAGGCTCTTAAAAATATAACACTGGAAGAAGCTTGGACTAAAATTAAACCACAAGTAAGTCACTTATGTGTATTTGGCAGTATAGCATGGGCTCACATTCCTGTTGAGAAAAGGAAAGCATTGCAGCCTAAAAGTGAGAAGTGTGTATTTGTTGGTTATTCTGAAGATTTCAAAGGTTATAGACTTATTCAACCACATTGTAATGAAATTATTATTAGAAGAGATGTTAAATTTGATGAAAATCTCATGGCCTGCGAGCCTAATTCGGAGATTGTGCCCTCTTTGGCCTGCGAGCTATCTTTAGCGTTTGTGCCTTCTTATGTTCCTATTTTGGTTTCTTCTTTAGATGATGACAATGAGGATGAAAATCCACCTCTGCCTGCTCACCTTCCTCTAGATGAGTCCTTTGAACCTAAACCAGCACCAATTCCACCGCTTCCTAGATGGGTTTATTCAACACGAGAAGCAGCCAGTGGTCTTGTCAGTGATCAACGTCGAACATGTTCACGGTTCTAGCGAGCCTCTTCTCTTTTGGCTCAAGTTTCAGAGACTCGTGATCCAGATACATTTGTATAATCTTTAGGTCATCCAGATTGGGATATAGAAATGAATGAAGAGTATCATTCTTTAATGGAAAACGATACTTAGGATCTTGTACCTCTTCCAAAACGAAGAAAACTTGTCAGATGTAAATGGGTCTACAGAACTAAGTATGCATCATATGGAATTGTTGAAAGACACAAGGCTCGGTTAGTTGCCAAAGGATTTTCCCAAGTTGAAGGAAATGACTATAATGAAACATTTCCCATGTAGCCAAAATAAATTCCATCAACCTTGTTCTTACCCTTACTACCTCACATAAATGGGAGTTCCATTAGATGGATGTTAAATCCACTTTCTTGCATGGATATTTGCAAGAAGAAATCTACATGGAACAACCTCTTGGATATGTCCAAAATGACTCTAGCCTTAATAAATCTCTTTATGGTCTTGAGAAAGCTCCCCAAGCTTGGTATGCCAAAATGGACAGCTTTCTTATTAACACCGGATTCTCTAGATGTTATTATGATCCTAAAGTCTATACCAAGAAAGTCGGAAGTTGTCTCATAATCCTTGTCCTTTATGTTGATGACCTTATCCTTACTGGTAGGGACTCAAGACTTTTAAACCATGCGAAAACCAGCCTTATGAAGAAATTTGAAATGACAAACTTAGGCTTTTTGCACTATTTCCTTGGCCTCCAAGTTTTGCAAACCAATGAAGTAATTTTTCTTTCCCAGTATAAGTATGCTTGTGACCTTCTTCGTCGCTTGCACATGGATGATTGTAAATCAGCCCCTTCTCCCTTTCAATTTGGAGTCAAGATTACTACCACATGTACTTATCCTGAATTTGATGCCACCATGTACCGTCAGTTAGTTGGTAGCCTCTTATACTTGGCTCATACTCGTCCTGATATTTCCTTTGTTGTTGGTCTTGTTTCCCGGTATATGAAAACACCCCATGAAATCCATTGGAAAGCATCTAAAAGGATACTTCACTATGTTTGTGGTACAGTTCAGTTCAGGATACATTACAGTTCATGGTGGACTCCTTTTTTGGTTGGTTTCACTGATTCACATTTGGTCGGCGACCCTGATGATCGGAAGTCTACTCCAGGTTATGTTTTCAACCTTGGTTCATGACCTGTCACTTGGGATTGTAAGAAAAAATAGGTTATTTCACTTTCTTCAGTAGAAGCAAAGTACCTAGCAGTTGTAAATGCAAGTCAGGAAGCCTTGTGGTTTCGACAGATCCTTTCAACGTTTGGAATTGAGCAGCAGCATCCGACCAGCCTTTGGTGCGACAATCAGAGTTCCATCAATATCACCAAAGACCCAGTTCAACATCAACACAGAAAGAACATCGAGATACACATGCACTTCATCAGAAATCTCATTCATGATCAAGTTATTGAAGTGCTCTTTTTCCCTATAGAAGATCAAGTTGCAAATATTTTCACAAAGTCTCTTACAGAAGCGAAGTTTTCCAAACTTCGATCTATGTTAGGAGTCCAGAAAGTTTTCATTAAGGGGGGATAGGCTATAATTCCTCCTTCCTTCTCTTATTGTGTCACTATTGTAAATCCTTCAATCCTATCCCAAATTGTTCTTAAGGGGGGATGTTAGGATATTTAGACACTTAGGAGTTAGTTAAGATCTACTTGGTCTAATGTGTCGATAGGTAAAAGTGTGTTTCTTTGGTATGCATTAGTATGCATTTGTAGTTAGGAAATCCGACGGTCACAGTATATTCCCGACATAGAGTGATCTGATAGTTCATATTCTCCTCGATCTTAATGGCCATTGATTTGTGGCTTAACACTCGATTGGTCCATGATCTCTATTTAAAGAGCATGGAGGGTCATTTGTCGATGATCGATTGTGAGAAACTCTCTTGTAAAATCTCTATGAAATATTTTTCTTTTGCATTAATAAACTGCTCCAAGTGGTCGTGTTGGCTAGGGTCATGGATGTTTCCCCGTAGGGGTTTTACGACGTCAAAACATCGGTGTGTTGATATTTGATCCGGTTGTGTGAGTGGTTATTGAAGGTGTTCATCCTCTATTGGAATACTTGTGTTGTCGAACACCCTCCCCTCGACACTGACAATATCTATAGGCAACGAGGGTAGGGGAGGGAGGTAGTCAGGGAGGGGAGGGGCGATGCTCAGAATCACTACCCCACCCCCCCACCCCCCCAAACCACTATATTCCATGGGTATTGAGGGGAGGGGAGGGGTGATTCCTAGAATCACCCCCCACCCTTTGCCATGTGCTTTGGGCACCAAGGGGAGAGGATGGAGAAAGCTAAAGGAGGAGGGGTGATTCCTAGAATCACCCCCCCCCCAAAACCAGTAGATGGGAGGGGAGGGACGGGAAACTCCCACAATTTCCCTTCCCTACCATTTCCTTAATTGTGTTTTGTTTTGTTTTTTTATTATTTTTTGAGTGGGCATAATGGTTAAGAACATGTGTTTCCTTATAAGAGGTCACAAGTTTAAATACAAAGGGGGTTATGATATGTACACCTATGTAGACTTTAGCATTCAAATTGTTACATGGAGTGGGTCCCTTATCCCACAAACAAGGGGGTATTATACACCAATTTAGTGTCTGGATTAGTCGTGACCTAAAAATAAAATAGATTATATTAGATAAAGTAACATTTATTTTTATTTTTATTTTTATTATTATTATTATTATTATTCTTGTTGTTTTTCAAAATATTTTTGCTCTCTCTCTCTCTCTCTCTCTCTCTCTCTCTCTCTCTATATATATATATATAGAGAGAGAGAGAGAGAGAGAGAGAGAGAGAGAGATTACTTTTGTTTTTTGATGTGTTTTCTCTCATTTGAAATTTTGTTTTTCATTTTTTTCGTGTTATACTTTATTATTTTATGGTATTGTTTTTGTTGCAATGGTGTAAGTTATTAAGACTTACATTTAAAAAATGTTGCAATTTTAAGCTTTAAAAAAGGGGTGGTATTGGTAACATTAATTTTCGATTTGGGGGTTTATTTTAAGTTTTGGTTACAATAATACCAATTGTTAAAGCTATGGTTTCAAACAAGTTTTAATTTTAACTTTAAAAAAATGCTCTTGGTAGCACCACTTTTTTATTCATGTGTTGATTTTAAGGTTTTTCTTAGCAACAATATGGGTTTTTAAGGCTATGGTTGAAAAATGTTTCAATTTTAACCCTTAGAAAAAAGGGTGTTATTGGTACCACTATTTTTTTATTCAAGGGTTGATTTTGGTGTTTTTGATGCAAAAATATGGGTTTTAAGGGTTAGAGTTTAGTTCTAAAGTCACAATTCTTGTTACATTGCTAACAATGTTGCAACTCTTGGACGCACAATCATTGGGTGTGTGTGGCATTGACACAAACTATTGAAGGAGATAGAAGCACCATTGAGCACAAGTCACAAAAGGATGTAGAGGCTTCATTGAGAAGAAACAATCGACAGACGAGTCACCTTTTGGTGTCGGCAACTAGAGTTGGCAGATGAGTTGCATGTTAGGTCTACTTTGGCAAGGATGTAACACCCTATTTTGATCCCCTAATTAATTTGTAATTAATTATGATTAGCAATGGTTATATTTGAACAATGAGCATAGAGATATTATTGTCATGCCATGGCATATAAACCTTGTAAATATACTATTGTTATTGTTTAATAAAATATGTCACATAATTGACTAAAGAGTGGAGCTTTCATGAGTACTAGCCATGATACCACAAGAGGAAATTTGGTGAGGGGTTTGAGGAGTTTCCTTACCTTCCAAAAATATAACTATTTATGAATTATTTCCCTTTTTCCCAAAAATCAATTAATGAAGAAAATCATGGTAGTTGAGAAACCAATTTCCCACCTTAATGGAGGTATGGAGGATCGCTAAGATAGTTTAAGACTATCAACCTCAAGTACAGCAAAGCACCCATCAAGTTTTGGGATTTGACCCACAAGTGTCTCTTACATAAGCAAAAGGGACAAGTAGGAACCTTCGAGAGAAGAGAAGGTATAAAATTCAGGGAACGAAGAGAGAGAGAGAGAGTTTTGATCACAGAGACCAAGGAACTAGAGGAAAAATTGATTCATAATTTTGAGTTTTGACTGTAATTCGAGCAAACAAAACCCAAGAACTCAACCTGAGTAAGAGGATTGTGAATGTGATGTATGTTGTAAAAAGGAAGTCACACCGAGAAGAGAGGGAACTAAAGGATTGTAGAGATAGTTGAAGGACTCCATATGCACTTGAAGCTAGCTAGAGAGACATCTGAGAGATTTTTTGAAGCCCTGGGCTAGATGGGTCATAGGGTATTTCTATTGTATTGTTGATAGTGAAGGAGAGTGGCCTTCACCTTCCTAAATCTTCCTAGGAGAGATATTTGAACTTCTCTGGTGGTATCATGTCCTGGAATGAGGGTGGCTTGTTGTAGAAATTTTAAGTATGACACAGCCTAAGGTTGGGTGGAAAGGTGCTCACCCTTAGTCAGTTGGTTTGGCCAACCTTTACTCTGAAATAGATAAGTTTCTCGTTATGCAATTATTATGTTTTATAAGACATGTATTACCTCAATTTGTATGAAATTGGATGGTTCACTAAGTAACTCTGAAAAAGTATTACTTGAGTGCACAGTGGGTGATATAAAGCATGGTATTCAATCACAAGTTATGATATCTCTGAAAATCGAAATGGAATGAATGAATGGATGCTTGTATCATGTTTATTGTATGCACAATAACCTAATTTTTGGTTAATTTCCTCTTGGAAGTATAATCTTTCCATCATGTAGTTCTAATGACAGATCCTAGTGAAATGGCATGAAGCATGTGTGAAGAGTATTCCATGTGAATTGTTGTGGAGGTTTGTTAGAGTATATAGTTTATGGGTTTGTGCTTTCATGGACTATTAACTTTCCCTTGGGCCCTAGCTCTCATGTCCCTTGTTTCACCTTGTTAACTTTACTTGAACACATGGGTCTCTTGTAATATATATTTAACAGTGAGAGAGGGAGATTGGTAGGCTTGAAAGAGATTGAATTATAGGGTATTTCCCATAGTCCCATACCTTGCCTCGAACACTTGAGTGTTCTCGGCTTTGAGCCTAGAAGTCCCTGTGAAGTAAATCTCGAGGTCGAGTGGATTGAAGAGGAAAGGGGGGAGGGGAGGTTCACCTTTATACCAATGCAAGGATTGGGTCAAAGATCCAGATGGAACCAAGAGGAGGAATTTCCAATACTAAAGTTTGAGTATTTAAAACATATGCATGAAGGTTCTAGGTTTCTGGATATCTGAATGTGTCGCATCACGAATATCTGGAGATCTGAAGTTTTAGACCCTTTGTATATCATTTCCTGGTGAAACTCTTAGATGTTTGTTTCGACGAGGGTTCTATTTTAGGTTATGCCCCCTTTTAAAGACTTGTAAACATGAGAGAGAGAGAGAGAGAATGAAATCATGTTGACACATCGAGCCACGTGTCGATCGGCCTACCCTAATGAGAGCAAATAGGTGTCAGTACGAGGTTGGATCTGGTCGCAAGGTACCCACCTTTGATCTCAAGGCCTTCGTTGGTATCTCATTATCTCATTTTTTGGATCTAAGGTTCATAGAATATCGACCCTAGATCTCACCCAATGTTAGAGTTTGTGCCAGGATCTGGATCCAGAAATTATGGATATCTGGATTTTCTAATAAATCACATTTCGGGAAATCCCAGATGTTGGATGGGTCAAGGTTCCAGGTGAGGTATTGTGGGAGGGCCCCTAGAGTTTCTTAGGTCCATGTGTTATGCCACGTGGGTCTATGTGCCCTTTTGTGATTGGTCCACATGTCACGTTGGAAATTGTGTCATGTGTCTTAGGGTGTTGTCACATCTAGAAATTTAGAACTCCTCATAATTTAATTTTTGGAAAATCTTGGATCCTAGATTTCCATATATGGCAGGGTTCCAATGCAAAGTTTTGTAGCTGTTGGGATGATGTTGTGATGTCAAAAACCATGAGCCAGTGCCATGTCAGCATACCAGTTAGTCTAGGTGACATGCCACGTCATACCATGTGTCATGTTATGTCATCATATTCGTACAAAATATGTTGAGTTAGCCACCACGTGTCGGTGCCATGTCAGCAATTTGTCTGGTTATGATTGGAGGTGGCATGCCACTTTAGCCTCTGTGTCAATTATTGTTATCTGAAATGTTTGGCATCGGAAAAAATTGATGGTGATATCCCTTCAATAGCTTGGATTCTCATACGCTTTAGGGTTATGTGTCGTGGTTCCATAGCAAGCTTAGGAAGGAGTCGTAGCCATGGATATTCGTACCATCTGGTATCTGAGAGTTTGGTTATGTGACAATCCTTGGGAGGTTAGATTCTTGAATCTCCAAACTTGAAAGGTTCGACGCTAAGATTATATCAGTCATGCTATCATTGGGTCGAGACTTGCCACATCAGGACTATGTATTCTGACACATCATCACACATGCCAGCCACGTCAAACAGTACAGATGATGTGGACCCATGTTGATGTGAGGTGTGAGGTGGATTTGGGTGGGAAAAAGGCCTTGAAAGACCTAAAACTTTAAGATGTCATAAATTTTGGTCCATGACTCGGTTTTTAGCATACTTATAGTCATTGGAAATCTCTCAAAGACCAGAATCAACGTATGGGCTTAGTTTTTTTTTTTTGAGGTATTGTTTAGGAAGGAAATTTAGAGGAATAATTGTATAATTTTAGACACCCCACCTCCCTAAATATGCCTAGGGAGTCAGGTGTGTTACAGAGTGGTATCATAGTAGAGTTCGAAAGCTAGGCCCGAATGGGCCAGAGACAATCAAGACTGGTATATTGAGGCCAAGAAGAGCTTGTTGACCTATTATTTGACCTATAATGAAAGAGACCTATTATTAGATTATCCATTTAAGTATAAGTAAATGGATTTTAAGAGCAGGTAATGATGTATTTTCTTCGAATTGAGAAATTCCTAGGATCAATGACATGTCCAATAAGATCATATTTAGAATTATAAGATAAATAAGAGAAGTCCCATGGACTGTTTCTAGTTTTCATAAGGAAAGTAGGATGCTAAGAGTATAAAAGTACTCAGGTGTTGATGTGAGCAATAAAGTGCACCCTTTGGGGACCTGATATGGATAAGAACCCAAAGAATTGGAAATCCTTATCCTTGCTAATTACATATGTTTATACGATATGTTATTAATGGGACTTGGCAATAGCTATTGGAAAAGAGATCAAGTGACGTGTGAATGTGAGATACTTCTATGAGCTCATAACTTTATGGAGTGAATTTGTTATTCCCAAAGGGAAATGTATATGCCTATTGACCTGAATACATATGCATTATAGACAGGGGTAAAATGCTTGGTGCATATGGTAATGATTTAATATACATTAAATATGCATATAGACTTAGAATAGCATGTTATTGGTTGTAAAAATGTAATGTGATAATGGATTGTTTTGGTTATTGATGATCTAATAACAACAAAAAAGTTAGCAACATGTTGGCGATGCTAGTGCATATAGCCTTATGAAGATAAGGAAAGAATTAACAAGGTGTCGATCCAGAGTTTGGTGAAGGAGTGCAGGTACGTCCTTCAAAATCTAATGGATCAGGTAGCATCCAAATATGGATGGCAGGCATAGAGGTGTGGCTTGGTATACTCAAGTAATAATGAAAGGGAATTTAAGTAAGGATTCTCTTGGTAAAGGCCCGTTAATTAAGAATGGCTTGAGATGTGAAGAGAGATAGGAATTTTTATCTATCCCCTGGGTAATGTTGTGATTTCCTAGTTAAAATATCTAATACATGGAATATTTTTGTAGCAAGTGGAGCAATAGTGATCTCTTGTTGATTTTTTTCCACGGGAAAAAGGGGCAATGTGTGCATGATTTTTCCTATTCATTTGTTAGGTGAATGAATGCGAGATTCCATCAGAAGTGATGGAATTGAATTAAAATGTCAATGTGTATGAATGGCATGGAAAAAGGTGCAAGTAATGAACTTGCATGTTGGTATCATTGTGTGTATATGCTTGAATGCATGGATTGAATACATTATAGGGTTTCTTGGTATGAATGCAAGTATGAATAAGTGGACTGTGAGGCAAGATTAGTACTTGCCATATTTTGAGTAATGTTATGGATACATAGTTGAATCTATTTTTAAGAGTCTAATTGTTTTGTTTGAATACCAGCTTGAGGAAGTTGTACTCCATTCCTCAGAAAGAGCTAGTGTGAAATTTTGAAAGACCAAATGAGCAAGAATGATCTTTTGTTATGAAAGAAGGAAATATGATTGTGATTATTCCCTTTAGAAATTTCATGAGAATGATTATGACAAATCATGAGTTAAATGATCTCAAATAGATGTGCATGTGCAAATTATGAAAGTGTGACAGTTATAGATACACACACTATGATGGTTGAAGTGCATGAAGGAAAATTGTGAATGAAAGTTGATAGCATATATGCACATGTATGAATGTGTGGTTTGAATGCATAATAGAAATTCATACCTATTTTTCTCTATGAAGAATGGAGTAAATCATATAAATGATGGAGTTGATCTTAACTCAGGGTTGAGATCATTTTGGGTGATGATGGACATGCATCAAGGAAGGTTGCATGTTGCAATAATTCCATGAGGAGGAACTGTGTAAAGACTCTGTCAGGAGAACAAAGCCATAGAACTAAGGATTGTTGGAAATTGGGAAGTGGGCTACAAAAGCCTTCATGTATAAGAATCTTGGATTACATTTTAAAAGATAATGTGTTTGTGAAACACATGCAAATGAATGTTAATCATTCTGATTTCCATAAATGGTTAATGTGCATGGATGCACTGCATTGAAATTGAATTTGTGAGATAACCTTGGTGTTTTTAATATCATGTTTCATTCAGGGAAGCAAGATTCTCTAAATGAGGAGAGGTCAAGATGAACTTGACTCACACTGATCCAGGAAATGGAGTAGGTAGGTCTAGGGAGGGACCAAAATGTAGAATCAAAATGGACAAAAGAAAGAACATTTTTCTAACTTTAAAACTCTGATTTCTTTAGCAACATTGTGTGCTTTTAAAGAAACAAGTACAATAGTGCAAACAAAGAATCGGGGTAGATATTTGAATGAATTAATTAGTTAAATCCATCTTGCGCAATGGCATAGAGGTATTGGAAATAGTTCAGCTGAGCTAAAAATTCCAGACCATGTAAAGGAATTAGAGGGGACAATACTTTAATTAATCTCTTGTTGTTTTTTTATAATTCTTGAATGAGAAAAAAGGGATATATGTAAATATCCCAGACATAAGAACGTTGATCACTGTGTGAAAGTAGAATAATTGAAATTCTTTTTATATTGCACTAATAAACATTGAGGATAATGTGATAGATTGCATATAGATATGTTGGGATATGTGTGATAGAGTGCAATTGAATAATTGTTCATTGAATTTTGTAGGATCAAGATTCGAGATCAAGTTTGGATGCACAAGATATTTCGGTAGTCCAAAAATGTTGCAAGCTCTTATCAAGAGAAAGATAGCGCAGACATATGTTTGATGAAAATGGGCAGTTGTTTTACCCTACCAATTGTAAAATGCCATCTTCCATCAACCAACATGGGTCAACAATATTACACAGTGAATTTGATCTCTTTTATGAAGACACCCCTTGGGGCGTAAGAAAAAGATGATTGAGCAATTGCATTTTTGGATTTTCAATGGACCTAATGCAAATGTATTGCTTAATTCAACATTTGTTGTATAAAGTGGTTGGTTGCATGTTTATTATTGAGAAAAAAATACCATGTTTCTAATAAATGTTTGGTACAATGTTTGAACATACTAAATGCATCATGTTACTAATATTATTGATGTAATGTTCAATATTTTTGCAATTGGGATCCTGACGACAAGCAACATGTCTACCATATACTATTGCACCCCACTACGATGTCAAGTCATGAGCTTCCTATTAAATGAGCACATCTCAAAGAAGAAGCATATCGAGCATGGTTGAATCAACCACCTATTCAATTCCCACTATGTCTCGAGTAACCAATTCAAAACCTCTATAATAACATTAGTTCTTCACGTGTTAGGGATGAAGGAAATGATACAGATGTTCCTATGGATGATTTCTTACAGGATACCCAAGCCCTGCAAGGAATGTTGTTACATGCATTCATACAAAATGAACTAGGGGATGATGTTGATATCGTCGATACCTTGTTCGAAAGCCTAAAATCTACTTCCACCACCCCTCTCTTTGGACAAGGATCAAGGTCTACCCAACTAGGGACAACAATGTATTGTACAACTTGAAAGCATGTATGGTATGTCAAACACATGTTTCTCGACACTTTTGAGGTAACTAACCATTAAGTCCCCTAATTTTTTAAGGAATCTTGTCATGCAATGAAGGAAGAAAATGGTTATTTTTGTGCATGCTTAATGACAGCGTACATTTCTATTGTCCACTAATTGCAGGTTATTGAAAGATAAGGTACTTCTGAGAGATAATTCCTTAATGGATAGTTGCGTAGAGGCAAAGAAAATGCTGAAAATGTTGGGTGTTGAGTACATATCATACCACGCATGCCCGAATGATTGTATTCTACACATAAATGAATATGCAGACAAAGAGATATGTCTAGAATGTGGGTATGAAGAGTACCAGAAATAAATTTAAAAAAAATGAGGGTAAGGAACATGGTCCTCCTCATAAGATATCGAGGCACGTGCCTATAATTCCAACGATACAAAGGCTTTTTCATTGCAAACAATTAGTCGTGTTGCAGGGCTGGAATGCTTCACATAGAAGTGAGCCAGGAGTTATGTGAATCCCAATGGATTCAATAGCCAATAAGCATATAGAGGATACATGGCCCAATAAATTCAAGGATGAAATATAGAACCTATGATTGAGCATAGCCATGGATGGAGTTAACCTGTATTCTCTCCAAAACACCAACTATTCCATTTGGCCAGTGGTGGTGATCAATAAAAATATCCCCCCATGGTTGTTCATGAAGAATGAACATCTTATGTTCGCTCTTATAGTCCCAGGTAGAAGACAAGTGAAGAGAACGGATGTCTACCTCCAACAATTGATCCATGAATTTAAGCAATTATGGGAAGGGATACATGTATATGATTTATCAAAACCCATCCCAATGGAGAGGTTTTTTACGTTTTCTAGTATATGTGCATAGACCATGCACAATTATCTCGGACTAGGATTTTTCTCTAGTAAGCATGTTGATTGATTTGTTTATATAGGTAATGTTATTTGGCATACGTAATTTGGTGCAACTATCTTTTTTACACTAACATGCTCTGTATACAATAACATCACGGGTCTTGTAACAAAAGGGTGTCATGGGTGTAAATGTTGTGGACCTTCTTTAAAGGTTAGGTGGTTCAACCACCTATGAAAAGTGGTGTACAAATGCCCGAAGGTATTCCTCTTAAAAGACCACCCTTATAGAAGAGTTGCAACTACTTTCAATGGTAAACCAATGATCAGGGGATCAAATTTTGCTCAAAAATTCAAAGTGCTCGGAATCTCTTCCAATCGAACGAGAGCGTAGGCCTCGTCATTGCGAACCCAACGCAACTCGTTTCATCTCAAACGGACGTCGGGAGCAAGAGATATTGTGATCTGTTTGAATTGTCAAACAGGCAAAAAAAGGGACGCTGG
>ML779298.1:454159-508699 GCA_009831015.1 Picea engelmannii | reverse complement strand
GTTTGTATACTCCACTTCCAGTTCCTTCTCGACCTTGGGAAAGTATTTCCATGGATTTTGTAGGTGGTTTACCTATGTTGAGACGAAGTCATGATTATCTTTATGTTGTGGTTGATCGATTTAGAAAAATGTGTATTTTGATGCCATGTACTAAGGAGGTTACAGCAGAAAAAACGGCACAGTTGTTCTTTCAAAATGTTTGGGTGCATTTTGGATTGCCTAAGTCCATTATTTATGATCGGGATTCTCGATTTGTTGGAAGTTTTTGGTCGAGTTTGTGGGAACTCATAGACACCAAACTTAAAAAGAGCACAGCTTTTCATCCACAAACAGATGGTTAGACAGAGGTGGTAAATCGTACAGTGGTGCATCTTCTTCGTGCTTATTGCAGCAAGCATCCTAAACTTTTAGGATGAGCATTTACACTACATTCAGCATGATTATAATCGAGCTAAGCGCTCTTCGACTCAAACGTCGCCATTTGAAGCATGTTTTGGCTATTTTCCCAAGTCTCCTTTAGATTTTATCTTTGGGAAGGATATTGCTATCGATGGTCAATATGACATTGATAGGGCAGAAAAGTTCATTGAACAAATTCAGTCGATACATCAAGTGGTGCAAGAGCAGTTGGAAAAGAGTTAGGCCAAGTACAAGATGAGACATGACAAGCATTGTGTTGATCACAGTTTCCAAGTTGGAGATGAAGTTTGGCTTTACATCAGTAAGGAGAGGCTTAAAGGATAAGGTAAAAAATTTAAATCGATTTGATATGGTCCTTTCAAGATTATCGACAAGATTGGTAACAATGCCTTTCGTTTAGATTTGCCTCCTTATATGCAGATGTATGCAGTTGTTAATGTTGAGAATTTGAAATTGTATGAGCCTCTGTTGATTGATGATCAAGGAGAGCATGTTCAGATTCCTTCTATCGATGATTTTTCCCCAGAGTATCTTACAGAACTGCATGAAGACACCATCCTTGATAGGAGAATGTGAACTTCAAAATGAGGAAATGTGGAGTATCTTCGAGATGGTCTTAAAGGAACCAATCCAAGAAAATCCAAGTGGATTGAAGTTGGAAGGGTGAGGGAACTATACCCTCATCTTCACATAGACTGAATATAGTCTTTTGGAGGTCCAAAAGCTTCCCAATGGGGAGGTGTGATCAGGGGATCAAATTTTGCTCAAAAATTCAAAGTGCTTAGAATATCTTCAAATCGAACAAGAGCGTAGGCCTCGTCGTTGCAAATCCAACGCAACTCGTTTCATCTCAAACGGACGTCGGGAGCGAGATATATTGTGATCTGTTCGAATTGTCAAATAGGCAAAAAAAGGGACGCTGACTGTGCAGTCCGTACAGGTTGACGTGGAAGGTTCATACGACCGTATGCTGATGTGACATGTGGTGATGTGGCAGTTGTTGATTGGCAGATGTGGTTGAATGGTGTTTCGACACATGGCAGTATGTGGTTGGTGGTTTGGTGCCACGTGGCCTAGTCATGGGCTGCCACATGGCACCATTATATTGGTTGTTTGATCAAAATATATTGGAGTCCGTGGGGTTTGAACCCCGGACCTCCCCACCATATAAATCCTTCAAAAAGTTCACCCGGCCAACGTACCACCATTTACTCCTTGTTATATATACGAATTGATATATATTTAAGTTCGCTTTATGTTGCATTTGGCGGGGGTCGGGCCGGGGCTTAGCCCCGGCCTGTGGTCGTGTTGTTATTTCATGTGACCACATATCACACAGAGTGCGCGCAGAGTTGTATGAAGCCCGGTCGCATGGTTTATACATATGACCACAACCGGGAGCACGCGGGAATGTACAAACGGTTAGCATGGTTTAGCCCTTTTTGTATATGCGCGAGGTCATATGACCCTCTTGTGCCCGAGAGCTAGGCGGTTAGGGGCTGGCGCACCCATAACCGTCCTACAGTTCACACCGTTGGCGCGGTTGCGTCTGGTGCCAGGTTTTTGCGCTTAAATAAGCGTGTGTGCTAGGTTCATGAAACAAACGGTGCATTTTGTAGATGCAGAGACAGCAAGCTTGAAGGAGGGACTTCCAAGAGGCCTAACTTCTTCGTTTTTTGGCCAAACGAGGTGCCGAAAAAGCCTAGCTAGGGGTTTTTGGACGCTTTGAAGCCATTGGAGCAGTCTGTTGGTCATTTTGAGCATTGTAAGGCATTTTTTTTAGCACTTTGAGCAATTAATAATAATGATCCATTGGAAGCTGGACCAGGAGATGTAGCCCAAGAGAGGGGTGAACTCCTTTATCAATTGCTGTGTTTATGTGCTTATGTTCGTTGATTATGCTGTTGTTTATTTGTATCTTGAATGAGTAATCCTCAAATTAATGTGTTTCAAAGTTGATCCATTTTCTTTTAACACATAAAATTTACTTGCAAATAATTTCAAGTTTACAAGTCTTCTTCATTTTTAGATCAACCAAACAGAACCCAGAGACCTGAAATAATGACACTCGCAAATTAGATTAGGGAATATGACACAAAGAAGGAGAATGAAATGGAAAAATTGTTTGATTCAAATGAGGAACCTATGTTTGATGATCCTAAATTTTTTGACACCTATGTTGAGAAAATTCCCATTGGGATGAAAATGAAATCTGTAGTTTATGAGATTCCATATTGGGAGCATCTTAAGATTGGACACTTACTATATCCCATGCATATATCAAAAAATGTTTCATCTTCTTTATGGAGGCACATATCATCTAATAAAAGAGACGCATTGGTTGTTATGAGAGATCTTATTGCTTTAAATACTAAAAAGAGACATTGTCCAAGAAAAGAAAGTAGAGGAGAGGTTGGTCCCTCTTGATCTTTCAAAGAAGGTGATGTCCCATAGATTCTGAAAAAAAGATTATCTTTTTGTGTTCAAATATGTTATATTGGTTGTGAAGGCATCTTCTTTATATGGGTCGACTCTATGACATTGCTTCATTGTAGAAAGGCATTTGTCGGGGTTGAAATCACATGATCACCATCTAGACCTTCTAAGTGTATGTATGTCGAATACATGATTCTGCTTCTATGGTGTCGGTAAGAATATGATATGCACTCATAGTTTTGTGGAAATTATTGATGTGCATGTCTATTTTTTAGTGTCATTATCCTTTGCTCGTGCATGGTTATTGTAACATCCATGTTTCCCCCAGCTTGTAATTAATCATGAAATAGGATTACCATGCTAAGGCATGTGGACAGTGTAAATGTATTATTGTTTGAGTTGCCAATAACTTACTATGGGGGTGAAGCCTTGAAAGTAATAGCCATGATATCACTAGAGGAAAGAATGTGAAAACTATAAGAGAGGGCTCATTATATCAAATAACCCCAAATTTCCCTTGATGGGGGTAATAAATCTCCTTCGGATCCCAAGGAGAGAAACCAGTTAATGAAGAAAGGACCAGTGGTTGAATTATCAACCACTCCCATGAATGGAAGCATGGTCTGACTGCAGAATGTCATCTAGAAGTACCATTGGGTATGACAGACCAAGCTGACCCGAGTTCCCTTATAACAGAAAGAACAGGATGGGTCAAGAACCATCCTAGGGAAAAGATATAAGAAAATTGGTAAGGAGAATGTGGGAGCTCTCTAGCAGATTAGGAACAGAAGGTCGTGATCTTGATGCTGAGTGAGCATCTGATAAACCTCGCCCAGGGCCATAACAGAGAAGGAAAATCTTTGAAAGTTTGCAGAGAATAGAACCCAAGTGGAAGCTGAAACAGAGAAAGAATCCTTGAGAACTACGAGAGTTCCCTAGTGATATCATGGCTTGGCACGAGGGTGGCCAGAGTGATAAGAATGAATGCCTCTGAGCCTATGGTCAGGTGGAAGGATGAACACCCATAGTCAGTTAGTTGGCTACCACCTGTAATAGATAAGTAATCGAATATCGTGTGTATTTAAGTGGTATTGTGAATTAAAGTTGGATATTCTATGAATGTTACAGGGATGGATATGTTTGCTTAATGATTTATACTATACCCTTTTTGTGTCTTCTTGATTGTGTAATTAGGCAAGTAGGAAATTGTATGAATTGGACGTGTTTTTATACTTGTAAATTCTTGCGTCCTGTGGTGGCTTAAGCCAGAGCCACAAACTGTGAGTTCGTCGACCGTGGGCATAGTTTCATGTATGCATGTCGACCCTCCTAGTCGTTCTGAGTCCCTTGGAGGACAGAGTTTATTAATCTCAGGAGAGGTAGTGTAGATATGCACAGGCTCTCTGCGAGGCAAGCAGAAACCGAGAACCACTTGAGTTCTAGACTTGATGAAGGAGCGCAAGAGTTGTGCAGAATACCCTTATAAGTGTTAAGTTCAGTAGAAAGAGTGAAACGCTCTTAAATCCTTCATAACTGAAGAATATTAGGAAGGATAGTGAGATTCAAGTATCAAAAGGGAATATCCTTTGGTTTGGAAGACGAACAGATGATACATTTCGAGAGGATCCAAGGTCTGTCGCGACCGATAGATTGGAAGAAGGAGTGCAAGCATTAACCCCTCGACTCCTTCAGTCTTCGCAAGATCGATGAATGTTGGTAATCATCCTGAAGGGGGTGGATCCTCCGAAACCCAAGGTCGTGATGTGATATAGATCGTAAATCCAAGGATCTATCGGGACCCACCTTGGCCATCGGATCTGTGAGTGTGGAGTTCGCGTGATGTGAGAATCACACATAGGTGCGATTAAACTTCCGAAACCCGAAGTTGCGATGTGATCTGGACCGTTGGATCAAGGAAGGTCATGGACCATTGATCTGACGCGAGTAGATTAATGCAAGGAGTTCGTGGGAATTTTAAATTCCCTAAGGACCAATCTCAAAAGAGACTAGTGCTTTTCAGAAGTGCAGATGAGTTCCAAGAGGTGAACTTGTTTCAAGTTTGTAAGCTTAGGATGGAAGCGGAAGTCAAGACCCACACATCAGGGCTCGGAGGAAGTAAATAGAAGTTCGAGACCTTTGAAACATTTCAAATATTCCAAGTTAGGGAAGAAAGTGAAAGCTCAGGAGGAGGAGAAATAGTGACCATTGGATCGAGCATTGTGAACGATCTGGACAGCTGGGATCCACGTCCAAACAATTAGAAGAGCGCGCAGAAGGAGATCAGATCTAGGACATCAAATCTAAGCGCGAGGACCAACAGTTGTTGGATCCCAAGGAAAGTGCATAAGGCCTAACCCGTTGAAAGTGCACAGGAGAGTGGACTTGCGAAGTCTCGAAGTTCTGAAGTCAATCACAATCGTTCGTTGCAGAGGGATACATGGCGGAAATCCATGAATTTCAGGTGAAAGCACTCTAGGAGAAATGAGTGCATAGGAGTCTGAAACTCCTGAAGCTTGAAGAGCCAAAGATCCAAAGAGAATTTGGACTGTCAAATCTAGAGGGTACGTGGAGAAAGATCATGAACTCCGGGGAAAGTACTCCGGGAGAAAACGAAGGAGTAAAGTTTGAAATTGTCGAACACTGAATAGACGAAGCAGCCGGGAGTCATTGATCTGTGAGAGGACACATGTCATCAGATCGCGAACTTTGGATAAAATTCTCTGGGAGAAGTAGAGCGTGAGGAAACTGATATTTGAAACCGTCGAAGGCCGAAGTCCCGGAGCGGACGACAGTCGTTGATTGGAAAGTGGACGCGTCGTGCCATATCTAGAACTCTAGGTACGGAGCACTCCGGAGGAAAGAAGAGGGTGAAAGCATCGAAGTCCTGAAGGATATATCGACCTTTGATCGAGCAAAGGGGCCACAGGACCATTGATCTAGTTGAAAGGTCAAACCCCCGAAGCAAAGGCAAAGTCGTTGATTGATAAGGACAGGTGTCTGCAAATTATCAACTCTGGAATATTGACGTACGGAAGAAAGGAAACTTTGAGACTTGAGAATTCCGAAACAAATCACAGTCGTTGATTTTCAAGAGGAAATATATGATCCGCAACTTTGAAAGGGATAGATATGAGCCATCAGTTCAAACACACCATCAAGATCGTGAGATCGACAGTCCCATCGCATTGCGGGGACCGAAGGTGCATGAACTTTAAAAAGTTGAGGGTGGACCGGATTCCAGACCACGGTTTTGGAGAAAGGACATGTGGAGGCTCAAGGTGAATTGTGAGGCGAAAAGTAGTTGATCTCAAACCACCCTTGTCCGCACCCACAATCGCGTGGATTATGTGAGGTCGTCGCCCAAGTTCATGACAAGGAAGGGATTATCAGAAAAGGGGCTAGCGCCCAAACTCTGAGATTTCGCAAGCGAAAAAAGGGAAGGTCACGAGTACCATTAGACCTACACCTGGAAGTCAAAAGAGTCTGCGTTTAATTGCAGAATGAGACCATCAAGGTCTCAGAGAGTCATTTGGCTCCAGAATCGGAGATCCTTGACCAGGAGGTCGGACTAGTTCCTCGACTTTCCAAATTAGAAACCATGGATGGAGAATCTATCCTTTAAGAAAAGCGAAAATTTGTATGCCCCATCGTGGGTGTGTTACAGTTATGTGAACCATGACTTCCCCTAGGACCTACGACATGCAATACTGAAATTATCATCATTTGTATGTTGGATCATATCAAAGGAGATTCATATGGCTAGCATTCCACAATGGCATAGAGAGGTAGTTGAGATTGTTTATATGTTTCAGAAGGAACATCCAACAAGTTTTATGGACTTGCAAGTTCATCATCTAACTCACCTACCTAATGAGGTTGAGTTAGGTGGGGTGCTCTCATGTCATTGGATTTTATTCTTAGAGAGGTACATGAAAAAATTGAAGGGGTTTGTTTGACAAAGGGAAAAATCAAAGGGCTCTATGGCAGAGGGGTACATAGTATATGAGTCACTCTATTATGTGAGTGAGTACATCAAGGAGATTGATGACACACCAGGGGTAGTGGTTTGGGATGACCAACGGGATGAGGACAAAAGGGAAGGGGAGCTACTCCAAATAAATGGAAAAGGGCACTTGATAAAGAGTAAGTCACTTACTTTTTTCAAATATGTACAATGAAATTGTTTACACTAAAGTTGATAATATATATTTGATCTCATGCTATTCATTTTGAATTCTTGTATACATAAATGAATTTAGAAACCGATGCCATCAATAAATTCATTCTTTACAATGTGACCATGGGTCGTGTTGTATGAAGATAAAAAATGAAATGGGGTAGTGACCAGAAAGAATTTAGACAGTTGAATGGTAGAAGCATGCCCTATCCTAATCATTTAAAAGAAAACATGCCTAAAAATTGTCCCAACGGTTGGGTGGATGACTAGATACAAGAGAAATAAGTTGTTTTTTGTCGTAACCCACATGGAGAAGAGTTGGATAGAATAAACATAGGGATTGGGTGCAAAAACTCTCTAATAACCTTTTTGAATACCACTTTCAATTTATAATATTTCACATTTGAATTGTAACATGCATTATGTGTTTATTAATGCTCGAGTTATTAGACATGTGACATCGTCCTTTGTTTGCATTTTTACAAGTGCATTGTTTCTCATCTATGTGGGAATATGAACATCATTTTCGCATTGATGATGTTGATGATGGACACACTACACAAGATTTTGGAGTGGAGGTCGAGTTCGACCAATCTATTCATGTTAGACACCATGATCAAAACCTAAAAAGGGGGAAGTTAGGTTACATTGGAAAGATACAGGAGATCATTAATGTGGACTTCTCATCTTTTTAATGTGTTATTTTTAGTTGCAAGTGGTGGGATACCTTCGACATGAAAAATGTAAAGGAAGATCATGATAGTGGGATAATAAGTATTAACTCTAAAAAAAATGTGGGTTGAAACTAAGGAGCCTTATGTTCTCCAAAAACATTGCAACCAAGTGTTTTTTACCCAGATGTATTGGATGGGGATTGGTGGTTCCTACTGAGAAATGATTTGAGATCAAAACATCTTTTTTAGAACATCAATGTTATAATTCCAAGCGAGGAAGATAATCAGGGTGATGGCAACGAAGAGTGATATGTGAATTTTTTGTTTGAACATTTATATCGTGGATGTGTCATTTCATTATGGGTATCTATAATTGGCCAATTATGTTTTTTTATTCATTTTATAATGTTGGATATGAAAATTTAAGAACCATTTACAACCACCATAGTGAAAACACATAAAATAATGCAAACATAAAATGTGGTTTTGATATATTTTTATTGTCATATTATTGTTTATTATAGCAAATTCATGTTGTATTGTATTAACATATGTTTATGTTAACCTTTGAATTACTAAGCATTAATTGATATATCACAAAGATGATAATGTATTCATATAATTTAGTAGTAAAGATTTATTTTAAAGTATATTTTATTTTTAAAAAACAATGATATTAAAAAATCAAACCTCATTGTTTGAAATTTTCAAAATCCAAATAAATATATACTTACTTTGATGGAACTTCTAAGGACAATTCTAACAAAATAACTTCTTGCAACATCTATGAGTTATGGAATCACACTATGTGCATTTTTTCCCATCTATGTGGGAATATGAACATCATTTTCGCACTGATGATGTTGATGATGGACACACTACACAAGATTGTGGAGTGGAGGTCGAGTTCGACCAATCTAGTCATGTTAGCCACCATGATCAAAGCCTAATACAAGGGAAGTTAGGTTACATTGGAAAGATACAAGAGATCACTCATGTGGACTTCTCATATTTTTGATGTGTTATTTTTAGTTGCAAGTGGTGGGATACCTTCAACAATAAAAATGTAAAGGAAGATCATGATAGTGGGATAGTATGTATTAACTCTAAAAAAATGAGGGTTGAAACTAAGGAGCCTTGTGTTTTCAAAAACATTACAACCAAGTGTTTTTTTACCCAGGTGTATTGGATGGGGATTGGTGGTTCATACTGAGAAATGATTTGAGATCAAAACATCTTTTTGAGAACAACAATGTTATAATTCCAAGTTGGGAAGATAATCAGGGTGATGGCAACGAAGAGTGATATGTGAATGTTTTGTTTCAACATTTATATCGTGGATGTGTCATTTCATTATGGGTATCTATAATTAGCCAATTATGTTTTTGTATTCATTGTATAATGTTGGATATGAAACGTTAAGGACCATTTACAACCACCATAGTGAAAACACATTAAATAGTACAAACATAAAATGTGATTTTGATATATTTTTATTGTCATATTTATTGTTTTTTATATCAAATTCATGTTGTACTGTATTAACATATGTTTATGTTAACCTTTGAATTACTAAGCATTAATTGAGATATCACAAAGTTGATGATGTATTCATATAATTTAGTAGTAAATATTTATTTTAGTTTATGAGATTCCATATTGGGAGCATCTTATGATTGGCCACTTACTAGATCCCATGCATATATCAAAAAAAAATTCATCTTATTTATGGAGGCACATATCATCGAATAAAAGTGACACATTGGTTGTTATGAGAGATCTTATTGTTTTAAATACTAAAAAGAGACATTGTCCAAGAAAAGAAAGTAGAGGAGAGGTTGGTCCCTCTTGATCTTTTAAAGAAGGTGATGTCCCATGGATTCTGGAAAAAAAAAAAATTGTCTTTATGTGGTGAAAGATGTTGGTTGTGAATGCATATTCTTTATATGGGTCGACTCTATGACATTTCTTCATTGTAGAAGGGAATTTGTTGGGGTTGAAATCACATGATCATCATCTAGACCTTCTAAGTGTGTGTATGTCGAATACATGATTCTTCTTCTATAGTGTCGGTAATAATATGATATGCATTCATAGTTTTCTGGCAATTAATGATGTGTGTGTCTATTTTGTAGTGTCGTTATCCTTTGCTCATGCATGGTTATGTGAACCATGACTTCCCCTAGGACCTACGACATGCCATATTGAAATTATCAGCATTTGTTTGTTGGATCATATCAAAGGAGATTCATATGGCTAGGATTCCACAGTGGCATCGAGAGGAAGTTGAGATTGTTTATATGTTTGATAAGGAACTTCCCACGAGTTTATGGACTTGAAATTTCATCTTCTAACTCACCTACCTAATAAGGTTGAGTTAGGTCGGGTGCTCTCTTGTCATTGGATGTTATTCTTAGAGAGGTACATGAAACAATTGAAGGGGTTTGTTTGACAAAGGGAAAAATCAAATGGCTCTATGGCAGAGGGGTACATAATATATGAGTCATTCTATTATGTGAGTGAGTACATCAAGGATATTGATGACACACCAGAGGTAGTGGTTTGGGATGACCAACGGGGTGAGGACAAAAGGGAAGGGGAGTTACTCCAAACAAATGGAAAAGGGCACTTGATAAAGAGTAAGTCGCTTATATTTTGTCAAATTTGTACAATGAAATTGTTTACACTAAAGTTGATAATATATATTTGATCTCATGCTATTCATTTTGAATTCTTATATACATCAACGAATTTAGAAATCGATGCCATCAATAAATTCGTTCTTTACAATGCGATCATGGGTTGTGTTGTATGAAGATAAAAGAATGAAATGGGGCAGTGACCAGAAAGAATTTAGATGGCTGAATGGTAGAACCATGCCTTATCCTTATCATTTAAAAGAAAATATGCCAACAATATGTCCCAACGGTTGGGTGGATGACTAGATACAAGAGAAATAACTTATTTCTGGTCGTAACCCAGGTGGAGAAGAGTTGAATGGAATAAACATAGGGATCAGGTGCAAAAACTCTCTAATAACCTCTTTGAATACCACATTCAATTTATAATATTTCACATTTGAATTGTAACATGCATTATGTGTTTATTAATGCTCGGGTTATTAGACATATGACATCGTCATTTGTTCGCATTTTTACAGGTGAATTTTTTCTCAACTATGTGAGAATATGAACATCATTTTCGCATTGATGATGTCGATGATAGACACACTACACAAGATTGTGGAGTGGAGGTCGAGTTCGACCAATCTAGTCGTGTTAGCCACCATGATCAAAACCTAATAAAGGGGAAGTTAGGTTACATTGGAAAGATACAAGACATCATTCATGTGGACTTCTCATCTTTTTAATGTGTCATTTTTAGTTGCAAGTGGCGGGATACCTTCGACATGAAAACTGTAAAGGAAGATCATGATAGTGGGATAGTATGTATTAACTCTAAAAAAATATGGGTTGAAACTAAGGAGCCTTATGTTCTCCAAAAACATTGCAACCAAGTGTTTTTTTACCCAAATTTATTGGATGGGGATTGGTGGTTCCTACTGAGAAATGATTTGAGATCAAAACATATTTTTGAGAACAACAATATTATAATTCCAAGCGGGGAAGATAATCAGGGTGATGGTAATGAAGAGCGATATGTGAATTTTTTGTTTGAACATTTATATCGTGGATGTGTCATTTCATTATGGGTATCTATAATTGGCCAATTATGTTTTTTTCTTCATTTTATAATGTTGGATATGAAAAGTTAAGAACCATTTACAACCACAATAGTGAAAACACATTAAATAATATAAACATAAAATGTGGTTTTGATATATTTTTATTGTCATATTGTTGTTTATTATAGCAAATTCATGTTGTATTGTATTAACATATGTTTATGTTAACCTTTGAATTACTAAGCATTAATTGATATATAACAAAGATGATAATGTATTCATATAATTTAGTAGTAAAGATTTTTTTTTAAGTACATTTTATTTTTAAAAAACAATGATATTTAAAAATCAAATTTCAAATTTTTTATTGTTTGAAATTTTCAAAATCCAAATAAATATATACTTACTTTGATGGAACTTTTAAGGACAATTCTAACAAAATAACTTCTTGCAACATCTATGAGCTCTGGAATCACACTTGTGGTGCTGACATTACCAACTTTGATGGCATTCCCAACATTAATTAGTGCAACTTTCATGGCCTTCACCTATTCCAATCGATCCTTCAGTTTTCTAAACATATGAACTTATAGTAATCATTCTTTTTACATTCCCCTTGAAATAAGTGTCAATATATAAAGGAAATTGAAATTCTAAAAGAGACTTTTGCTATAGCCGTCACAATTAAGGAAAAAATTAAGGATCCATACGTATCTAAAAGTATAGAAACATTTGCCAATTTTACTAATTCTTAAAATACTAATTATAAAATATTTGGTGATATTCTTGTAAAAGTATTCCAATTTCTATCTATTTGTATATTTTTTAGAAACTATTGAAAACTTTTAGAGTAAAATAATTTTATCCCACTGAATTTGGGTGAGCAGTTTTTTTTTTTTTAATAAAAATTAGCAAATTATTTCTAGAAGAAAACAAGACAAATCATGAAATTTGGGCTCTAAAGTTTTCCCTTACCATAATCCAACCCTATAAAGCTTGGATACAAATTGCTACCATGGAAGACAAAGATTAAAATTCATTATTATTAATGATTTTGTTTTCATATTTAATAATTTAAATTTAATTTAAAAAAAAAATTATAATTTTTAAATAATAAAAACTATTAAATATAACTATTATAAATTTAATGAATAATTATTATAATTTTATGATTAAAATAGATGAAAAAATAACATTTCATAGGAGTAATTATTCAAAATTATTTTTTCATCCATTAACCAATTCCAAGATTTGCATACAATTTAATACAAAATCAATGAAATATAATACTTAGCATATTATTTAATAGAATATTTAACTAATACTTACATACTTTTTTAATAGAAGATTCAACAAGTTAGTAATAAGGTAAAAAAATGTGAAACCATTTCATCAAAAATGTATAGATCAAAATTTATGACTATTCTTTATATTTAATATTTTTAATTTAATTAAATAAATTTAATGTATTATAATAGTTGAATAATATAAATTAATAGAATCTTTGGAAAACTTAAAATATAATAATTGTTATTTTATTAAACAATTATATTATAAATTTGTCATGTAATCTTTGAATAATAAAAATTAAAAAACTAGCATTATTATCACATCAACATTGTTATTATTAGTGAATATTTATATCATAATGTTATTATTACAATATATAAAAAAAAAAATACATTATAATGTTATTATTACAATATTGAAATCGCAATCATTCCACTCATCATATTTATGTATTTTTGTTGCTAAACATCTTTAATCAACATATTGTATCTTGCTCGACAACAAACATTTCACCTTGAAGAAGAGTTAGACATTATATGACATTAATGGCTATAAGTTTTTTCAATCACAAACCAAATTAAACGATCTCATAAAAGTAAAGTTAAACATTATATGACAACTATAAATTTAAATGAGTGATACATCTCAAATTTAATTTAAAAATAGAGAAATCATCAATAATGTTAATCATTTGCATACTCATAATACATATTCTAAATCAAACAGCAACAACATCAACATGATATGATTATCATATGAAAAAACATAATATACATGAGTGATATACATATCATCAAAATCAATAAAGATGTCATATATACATCTCAAGTTGGATATAAAACAATGAATATACATGTCAAATAGTACCACTACTAGTTAGGTCCACCACTAGAGCTAGAGGCATCAGTACTTCTGCTGCCAAAGATAGAGGATGGTGTATCAATATCTATGTCAAAAATCAATGAAGAAAGTATACTCTCATATGTCTCTCCACTGGGATCAAGTTGTGTAGCACCAAATGTGAACATAGTGTCCACGACATCAATAGCTTGTGACACACGTGGAGGAGGTGGTGGAGGATTGGTGGATGGTGACACATGTGGAGGATAAGGACATGTACCAATGGATGGTGACACAAGTGGAGGAGGAGGATCGGAGAATGGTGACACATGTGGAAGAGAAGCAAGAGGATTAGTGGATGGTGACACATGGGGAGTGTTATCGCACAAGTTGTAGGTTGTGAAAAGCCTGAACCAACCCACAATATGGAAACAACTAAGAGAACACCTACCCATTTTCACCTTAGATAGGTATTCCTGTCACTTTAGAGATGAATTAATCACCTCAAGGGGGGAATCTCGGTGACCCTGGAGAAAATGAGATGGAAAATGAAGAGATGATGAAGTATCCCTCTATAGGTAAACGATGGAAGGTAAGAAGAACTTGAAAAGAGACCTGTAGATGGTAGAAGGTGTACCATTGTATAGAATACCTGCCAAGGAGTGATTGTACCTACCCAAGACACAAGGAAAACAAAGATACAATCCCAATAATATGTTGGACAAGAAATTTAAGCTTGTTGTCTCTAATTGCAGCAACAAAAAGTAATATATATATCAGCAACGAAATGATAATAAGGGTTGGAAATAAAGTTGTTAAAAGTCTAGTTAAGATTGCAAGAGACAAGCTAGCAATGACTAGTTTAACTCAAGCATTAATGCATGAAACTTTAGCAACAAGATAAGGTTGTCATAAACAAGTTACTAGAGAGATAATTATCAGCCTTATTGTTGTAGCAAACAAGTTGTTATAGCAAAGAGATCAACCACCAAAACTTGCCAACAATCCACCCAAAAAGTGTGTTGAAATTAGTAGAGAATAGGGGCAAACTTTTAGGAACTTATGACGATTGGTTTGTGAGTTATTAAGAAATTTATATTAGGGTTTTTGTAGCCCTAATGGTTGTATATTAAATTTTATAACAGCAGAAAGAAGTACATGGAAAAATGAGACGCCCTAGTGGCTCAACCAAGCATATAAAGCATATAATTGATTTCAATTTAGACAATCTCAAAATCCCAAGTTTTTACGTTAACCAATGCAAGATTTTATTTCTCCAATGCAATTAGATTAGTAACTTTATCTATTAGGTTATGGAGTCAAATAAATAAAGAGATAACAATGCTATCTCCTTGGGGGTGTAAACCCTTTCACTCCCCAAGGCAAGCAAGGTTAACTAGAAAGTACTAGGAGGGTGCAAACCCTTTTACTTCTCCTAGTAAAACCTTAAGCAACAAATTATTTCAAGACAAAAATGATGGATATGGTAGGGTTGTAAACCCTTATACTCCCCAATAAATTCTAGCAAATCACATTTGTAACCAAGCAATGAAACAACAATAAGATAGATTCCTTACCTAGTCCAAGCAACAACAAGATAAAACTTCTTTTACCAAGATAATCCACCACAAATGCAAGAAAATAGCTCCAAGAGAGGTAACGCACCACTTCTTCCACCAATAGCCAAAAGAAACCATAATAAGAGCACAAGAGATAGAGATTTCTCAAAGAGGTCGCAAATTTCATCTAGGAGACTTCTCACAATGAGAGAGTTATGATTCAAATGAGACACAAATGATCTCTATGTCCACATAAATAGGGTAAACTGCAAAATAAGGGGACAAAACCCCTTATTTTGCCTCTTTACATAGAACAATATTTTTTAATTCACAATTTTTCACATAAAGTAAACCCTAAAGTAAGATGTCACCCTTATAGGGTGACGTTTTGGCACTTTTGCAAGTCATTGGAGTAGGAGATGGGTGAGCTAGGCCTCCAAAGGCCACATGTCTTCGATCCAATCCTCTTCTCCATAATACATGGCTTCCTTCCTTCAAAACATGTCAAGTGTCCTCAACCACCATCAAACCATATCCCTACTATGACGTCAAGCCCTCAAAGGTGACGTTTTGGCCTTATTAGGCAAATTGTTTGGGTGGTATGGGATAGGTTAGGTCCTCCATGATGTCTTCTAGGAATCCAAAGGCATGTCTTCATCATCTAGCATGTGGGCCCTTGGTATCCAACCTGTGGGATTCAAGCCCCATGGAAGCCCAAGCTAGGCTTGTTCCTCCAAAATTGTCCATCGGTTGGGTCCTACAAAAAAAAATGGATACGCCCTCCAAGGATCTCAAGTCAAATGCATCATGATGAGTAAATCAAATCAATAAAAGAGGCATCTAAGAATGTACATCCAAACCACCTCATCAAAATAAACCAATGCTCAAATACCCTATGCAATTTGTCAAGATTAGTTATGGGAGGGTTGACAAAACGACCTATTGGGTGAATTGTTCCTCAAGTTTAGGGGTGTTTCCTGAGGGAGACCTCCTTCTAAGTCATGTGGATGAGGTGTCATGGATGGGGGGGAGACTTTTTGGCATGGGGTTCATGACCTACAAGGGGTTGTAGTGTCTCACTTATGGGTTCCTATATAAAGGGTGTGTTGCACCTTCGTTTTCAATGCAACCTTTTTCCAAGCCAATTTATTGTCTTTTAGTCTTTTAAGATGTTTCCAGATTGAAGCCAAGGTGGGGATTCTACCTAAGAATGAAAAATTATGCTCACCTTGACTCTACCCCAGTCACATCATGCTTCACCAAGTTGAAAACATGTGTGGGGCTTCTACCTAAGTAATAAAAATAATGCCCACACATTCTCCACCCTGGTTAGCATTTTGTTATATTTATTTTTCACGCGTCCCATTAGTTTCTTATGAGAAACATTTTGTTTTCCTCAAGATCCCGGGGTGAGCATATAGAAGGTTAATGATTGGCTTTTATCTTTTTCCAACTACAAGCCTCTGGGCCTTTAGCCCCTTCTTCCCATCAAATGAGAGACAACCCCTTCTTGGGTGAGTACACCTGAAAAGCCCAAAAGATAAGGAGATGAGGGGATGAAATGTGGAAAGTGAAAATTATGGTTGGGAATGGCACGATGACTCGTCAAAAGTACCTCCCAGTAGCAGACTTATCCCTAAGGGTGACCCACTTACTAAGGCGCAATGTCAACCACCAAAGTGAAACAGGGCAAAGAGCATAATGTCTGAGCAAACGTTACATAATCAAAAGCACTAATAGATGCAACAAACTCAAATGCCTCCAACGTTGAAATGACACTTACCATAATACCTGACTTGTGTCTCATGGAGTAAGACCCAATGTCTTCCGGAGGCCAGTTGATGTGGTGGATACCGTTGTGACAAACCTAGAGTTGTGGTGGTGAGGTGGGTCTCTGACTATGAAAGTGGACATTGTTGGTCAAGATGCCTCTCGGTACTCCATGTCTGCAACCTGAGGGCCTTGAGACATCATCTCCTTAGTTATCCCTAGGAGTTGGGTATAACATGGAGGAGAAGCGGGAGAATCAATAGATGGTGACACAGGTGGAGGAGGAGAAGGAGGAGGATGATTGGTGGATGGTGACACGTGTGAAGGAGAAGCAGGAGGATCGGTGGATGGTAACACAAGTGGAGGAGGAGGAGGATCAATGAATGGTGACACATGTGGAGGAGAAGTAGGAAGATTGGTGGATGGTGACACATGTGGAGGAGAAGCAAGAGGATTAGTGGATGGTGACACATGTGGAATGATTAGAAGCAACTTTCACTAACAAAATAATGCATCGGTGATTTCATGTCATGAGGCGAGGTTGCTCATATTATAGAAATCTAGATGGTACATGTAATATATCTCAAACCGGTACGGGTACCACTCCACGCCTAACCATCATACCACATAAATGATCCACCACCTTTGTCCAAACTCTCAAATCTGACCTACGTGGCATGTCAGGTCTATGTACTAGAGGTTTCTTCACTACCTCCTCCATCTCCTCATCATGTTGGGGAGGCTCATCCCCAACATATGTGCCAATATTTACAAAACAATAGATAATACTAATCAGATAATTGAAACAAAATGTTACAATAAATTACATGTGCATTAAATAAGAAATAAAAATATGCAACTAGATTTATCAAAACATAAAGATAATAGTACCTCTCTCATATGATGGCTCGTTTGTTTTAAATAGGATGTTTGGAAATCCTCTCCAATCCATCCCTGCATACGGGTATTGTACAAGATTGAGGACGGGATTTTCCTCTCCAGCCGAAAAATCACATATATCCCTGCCGACTTGAGTACACAACCACTCTGGTTGGGCCCTATTGGGCAACAATTGCCCCCACATGTGCATATGTGCATCAACCATAGGGCTAGGAGGAAAGTAGGGCACTCCTAGTCAAGTGGCAAGAAACCTCTCAAAAAGTAATGTAAATGACTCTGACATGAATGGGAAGAACAACCCCCCATAAAAAATGGCGTGACAACAATCCAACTCAAACACATGAACCTAACCTCCTCTACATGAAATGAATCTATCCACATCTGACCACCAACAACCTGAAATCCTGAAGCAGAAACAATGTCCAGATTAACATATCTTTGCACATATGTTAGTTGGATTTCTCCTGCAACACCAAGTGGTAGATTAACAAACTGGGGCTAAACCTCCCCCCTCGAAGACAACCCTATGATAAAATAAAAATCCTACTCTATGGGTTGATACCGTATATCGATACTAACCTTGAATGTTTGTTGATCATGATCCCAACAACAGATCAACTACTGTAAAAATGGAAATTCCCCCCTGAGGGATGTACCCTCCTCATAAAACTTGAGAAGGCCAGCAGTCCTCAAAAGGGCATGTGTGTGAGGAGTAATAGGGTAAGGTATCTTCTCCATCTCCCTCTCTCGGGCCTCCCACTCACATACAAATATGTACGTGTCGAACCGTTGTTCTTGTTTCTCCTCCTCTTGTCATCGTCGTCTTTGATTCACATACAAATATTTTTAGGCATATATGTATAGATAACATGAATTGAAATTATAAAACACACACATATATAAATAATTTGTATTTAACAAAAACCAAAATTATTTTATGTTTGCAAAAAAGTGTGGAAAAGTACCCGGTGTGCCCAAAAGAGAAAATATGCACTGTCATCGGTGAATTATATCAGAAAAATCCTCGTTATACGGTGTTATTGGTATAATGCATCGGTGCTCCATGGTTATTGGAGCACCAAAATGTATTTTAGCGATGTGTTGTATTATGTAACACATCAAGAACAGGGCATCCCAGAAGATGCACCACTATGACATTTTACTTTTGTTCTATGCTAGGTAGTGTGTTTGGGTATACGTAATGCATCGGTGCTTCTTGATGCTTAGAGCAGTGGTATAGCCTTAGCGATGATATCCATGACACCATTCATGGGGTATTCCATTCGATGCACCAATATGTTAATTATTAAATGTTTGGTGCGGTGTTATGTTGTGCACGACACCGATGTGTTTAATACAGGGACACATCGATAATGGAGCATCCCATAATACGCATCACTATGCTAAATTGTTAAATATTTGACATCGTGTCATGCTTTTTATATCACTTGTGTGATTTTTGGACCTCTGGGCATTGTTAGGTGTTGATCTAAAATATTGTTTTACGGTCTTAAGGTCAACCTCACGAGGATATAAATCCCCCTGCATCTTTATAGAGGTGGTACTCCTCTTTTTCTTTTAAAATTATATGCATAAATGTAAACAAAGCATGAGAAGGAAGAGACTTACTGAAAACAAATATTCGCATTCAGAGCAATACCTGAGATTTGGACTATCTTCCAAACAGATTATACACAATATGTTATAGAATTCATAAACCAAACGAGTATGACAAATAAAAGGCTACATTTCCATCACAACATTCATCAAGATAGTAAACAATATCCACGTAAAGGAGAAAAGAAATATGGACTGCATGTGGCAGAAAAATTTAAATGATCATTTCATTAAATACCAAAACGATTATGATGGATACACATTTGAAATCTCAAGATTTAAATCAAAGTCTTTGAGAATACAGTAATGTTATATCCCAAGATAGTTCTCTAGGAGTATCAAAAAATAATATGAGTCTTTAAATACGAAGTAAATGTCTTTAAAGTGAAGTTTTATGTTTTCCCTTCAAAGAGGATTGGGATAAGGCTCTCAGAGACCATGAAATGAAAAGACTGTGATGGAAAGTTTATGTAACCCTTTACTTGCTTGGAGGTGCCTCTTTTGTAGATGCTTGTTGTGGATGAGGTGGCATAACCGCTACAACTGTTTCTTGATTTTCTAGCTCAGTGAATTTGATTAATGTTTTTCTTAAACAATCCTTAATATATTCTCTCAAGGGAGCGACAATGATCCCATGCCTAGTTTTGATATCAAATAATTCATTTTCAATTTTTCTCATGTCCATGCCCGATTCGTGCAACGCATCATCCACTTCATCATTTCTATAAATATACCGAACAAACCATCTTTCAACTTATTCTTCGGAAAACTCTATTGTTTCAGTAAATTCATTTTCCCAAGCTACCTTTAATGCATTAAGTTGTTCTATTAATGTTTCTTTTGATAAGAGAATTGTATCCATTAATAGATTAGGACCATCAAGTTCTTTTGTAAGATTAACAAGTTTAAGGAATAAATCACCTCTTCTATTTTTTAAACAATCTAACTCACTTATAATTTCTCTCAATTTTTTTATTCTCCTCAACCAACATGCATTGATATGTTTCATTCGAGTAGTTGAAGGAAGTTTTTTTTATTTTATGTGGGCATCGCTTAAGCTCGAAACTTTGGTTGAGAATGTACTCACAGCTTCATTGTAAAATCCTTCATCATTCTCCATATCTTTCTACAAATATTCCTTGAAATTTGTAATTCTTGATGAAAAATTCACAGTACTTTGAGCAAGATCCCAAATTTCTTGAATTAGGTATATTCGTTTATGTATTGCATCCCCAACATAATTTCTTATTGCTTGCAATTAACTTGACGAAATTTTACATTTACGGTTTCTTTCCATAATGTTTTTTGACACAAGTGTTGGTTGAATTGTATTTAGGGGCTCTGGAAATAAAGGTCCCTACATTAAGGTCGCTTCTAATTCTTTTATCTTTTGTTTCAACTCAGAATTTCTCTTTTCATGGTATAAACATACTGCTTCAAAGCATCTTCGGTTGCGCTATGGAATTTTTCAATTTTCAATGGTGCAACTCAATCAAAGTCAATTATTGATTTCAACTTTTCTGATGACTTTTTATTTCTTGTATTAACTTTTTCGAGTAACAATTTTTTGGATACTCAATTGTAGGTCGCATGGTGTAAGGTAACATATTCTTCCTAAAATATTTATGGTTCCTGGGTAATTAGAGCTTCATCAATTTCCTTGGTTTCTAGTAGTCTTTGTGCAGACCAATTGGGTTCTTCAATGAGCTCATCAATCTCCATTGCTCGTGGAATTTCTTGGGTTTCAGGCATGCTCAACCATGTTGTTGGTGTATTTATTTTTATTTTAACAAAAATATACATAGTATGGGACTTTTCAAAAAAAAATCTTCATGGGTCCTTTTCACCACCATCATATGAACCTCCAGCTAATGCTTTTCTCATTTCAATACCATTGGTCCTATATTTTTTTCTTGATGAAGTGCTCTTTTGGGAAGTAGTTGGTGAAATAAGGTTTTTGTCTGCTACTTCTCTGCCATGTTGTCAGTAACCTTCATTGGTACTGAATAATTATTCCATGTTATCTGAAACTTGGTCTGCCGCAATTTCAGGGAGATCCAAATTATCTCCACTCCCTTCTTGAAATTGTTCAATTTTAGTGAAATATGAAGAATAACCAATTAAATCCATATGTGCAGTGAACTTGTTATCCGGATCAAAACCCTCAACAAATTCAGCTTCCTTTAAGCCAAGTTGATCAAGATAGCTTGCAAGTTCGTTGAGGTGGACTATGTGCTTTACAGTGAATTCTCCAATTTTCCATGGTAGGGGTATGAACTGCTTTTTTCTCCTCTCGTTGAAGAAATGGGCCCAGGTTTTTTACTGTCTGCACATTTCCTTAGTGAAAAGTTTGTCTGATACATAAAATGGGAGAAGAAAAGAATTATCTTCACCTATGAACAACCTGATAACAGTAAATTCCTCGGAAGTCTCAAAAACTCCTTTCTCGGAGAGAAAGGTGGCAGCTTCAAGAGATAATATTGACATACTAGGGCCATAAAACAACTTTTTGAACTCTGAAATGAAATTATTGTGAACCGGGTAAAAGTTATATTGAGTTGTGTGTCTATACAGGGCCAAATATCATGTGTAAATTGGTTCCATCTTAAAATCAATGTTCCTTTCCCTCGGCAAGTATTCAAATACATGACCATAATCAATGGCAAATATGAGGTAAGAGGTCACATAGAATTTTCGAGTATTTTTCAAATTACCTAGTTGGAAAGAAAAATGAAAGACATATATAATATTTCTTAGTACATATGCAGTATATTCCAAACCAACGATATGAGCAAAAAACCATGCAAACTCTTTGTATGGGTATTTTAGCGAAGTTACCTCAATCCTGGAAATACTGGGGTTACTGCTTGGGTCGACCAAGTAATTGCTTAGAAAATTTTCTCTCCTTTGTGTTGTTTCATGAATTCATTAGCCTCGTCACTTTTAAATTGCAAGGTGAATGTAGGAAGTCGTAGCATTCTAGAAAATATTGAAGGAGATAAAGAAAAGGGTTGATGTCCTTGAAGTTAAATTATTATTTGCTCGTAGTTGAACTTATTTGCACAACATTGAACAAGTTCTTTGAAATCTGTTACTTCTAGTATGAAACCAGCTAATGTTATACCTGAAGTCCAAATTAGGTTCGTCTTTTTCTTGGCTAGAGAAAGAGCCTTGCAATAGTTGTATGCCCTTGACCACTGGAACTCTTTATTCTCACGCCCAAGTGTGTTTAGTGTGTCTCTGCAATACAACTCATTTTTCTTACTTGACATTCTTTTTTATGCTTTTGACTTTGGAAATAGGTGGCGCTATTGTTGATATTTACAGTTTGGCATATTATTTTTTAATTAATTTCACCATATATTGTCATGATATTTCAATCAATGTAAATATTGCTTTAATGTTGTTGGCTTGCATGAGGAGATTTGAATTTATTACAAGGTTGACGGGTGTTTCGAGAATTTAATAACGATATTATGCTTACGCAAGTGGCAGTTGATGTGGTGGGGAAAATAAATGTGATGGGAAGTGGTGACGTGTTGTCATGGCGGATGAAAAATATTTACCATGAATGTGGAACAACACTAGGTTAAATTTTTTTTTTGGAAAATAGGTGTTTTGATTTGTTAACATGAACGCACGATGCTCCAGTGTTCTTGGAGAACAGACATTTTGTTAAGAAGTGGATTGTGATGTATAACATATCGGTAATGGGGCACCCAATGAGACGCATCGATATGCTAAGTCGTTAAATATTTTTCCTAGTGCGGTTATGTGAACAACACCACTACATTTTCAAACCTTGATGCACCGCCACAATAAATTTTATGCGTTGAAAATAAGCGGTGCGGTTTGTTAAAGGGAACTCACCATGGCTCCATTGTTCTTGGAGCACCAACTAGTTTTGTGCAGTGTGTTGTCTTTTAAGACACACCATTAATGGGGCATCCCATAACATGCACTGCTATGCAAAATTCTTAAATAATTGGCCCGGTGTCATTTTATTTATAGCACCTGTGCATTTACTTAAATTTGGTGCACTGCTAGGTTAATTTTTTTTAATGAAAATTAGGCAATGTGATTTATTAATGTGAAAACATTGGTGCTCTGGTTTCTTAAAGCACCAGCATTTTATTTAGCGGTGCAGGGCGTCCAGAAAGATGCACCATTGTGCTTATTTTTCAAATTTTTTTGCAGCGTTGTTTTTTGAACAACACCTATGCATATTTTATAGTATACACACTGGTAGTGATGCTTCTTATATATTCACGCACAAGATGCACCATCTTCGGGGTGAGTCGAAGTGTTCAAGTGCACCATGCAAAATTGAAAAGAAAAAATCAAGAAATGGCCAAATTTCATGCCAATTTCAAATTTTAATACAATGAAAATGAAAATAGGAAGGTAATAAACAATTTACCTAGGCTCTTATGTACCGAGGAAGCATGGTTCCACTTTAGAGAAGAAATGAAAATTCGCAGCATTTTCCAAATTTTGGAAATTTGTGGAATCTACCAGTGGGGCTATCAAAATCATTGTAGAGCACTGCAAACGGGATGGTCTTGGAAGAAGAGTGAGCATCGGTGCATGTCATAGAGTTTTGAAGCACAAAATGAAGTTTAATAATGAAAATTGTTTCGGTAAGTTTTTTTTATTTTACCCTACCCCGGTGCACCAGAAGATAGGTATACGCACCAAGTCGTAGTGGTCACACACATCAGGTTGTTTTGTTCGGTGCTTGTATATTTTTATTATAACAGGTAAGGTTGTACCTTAACATTTAAGCACTGGGGAATTATTTTTATGTGCACACCAAGGCGTATTTACCTTATAGGCACACCAATGAAAAAAACTCTACAAAAACCTATGGCTACCCGTCTCCGCTAACAACCTCCTCTATAAACAGAGAAGTGATAAATTTTTCAGGGAGGTTCTGTAAAAAAATTCACTACAAGGTCTTCTCGTTGTAGTGTAATTAAGCTTTGAATTACAATGCTAATTTATTTATCACTACCAACTTGGCACTACATGTGAAACCTATAACAACATCTTTATACTAAATATAACATGATTTATACATTTCCAAATGTGAAATAATATTTCAACTATAAGTGAATTCCATGCAATATTAAAATTCACAATTTAAGATGGGTTTTCCGTTAAAATGGTTGAACTCAATGTGAAAGGAGGAGAGGAAGGGTGGCTAGAAAAAGAGAAGGTCCAATGCCATACCACTTCAAGGATTTTTTTTAACCATGGGAATCGGTAACTAGTCATAGTGACATGGGCTAGGCCCAAGATCAGACCAATTGGCTACCACTATAACCCAAGAGTATATCCAATAGACCTCAAGCCAGATGTACCGATAACATGTGACTTATCAAGGGTTGAGACATATCAAGGCATGCCTATGGGGACCTCTATCCAAAGGGGTGTTTACCCTTCTAACCTTATCCCAATGGGCCAATGTCTCATTGGGGATTTAAACTTGGGTGAGGAGAGTATGAAACTTACCTCCTCACCACTTGAGCTATGAACCCCTCGACATACCAGTGCAAGGATTTTCAACAAAACTAAAACAAATACTTCGATGATTATGGACTTACATAGAAAGCACAAATTTACCCTTTTGACTTTAAGTTATATCATATGTTAGCAAACATCTAGATCGTTGGAACTTAGAACTTCGAGAGATAGATTTTTGGTGATTTATAGAGTGCTAAATGGTTTTGAGTGTTGGCCCCTTTGATTTGATGGAGTTTGGGTGGATCCTCATGGTGTTTTGGGTTGATGTGTAGGGTTTTAGATGGTTGGTATAGATGCATTCAAAAATTGGTTCATGCACATTTTATTTGCACATAGTACTATTTCTCTTGGAAAAGGATTCATGCATATGTGTGTGGTGTCTTTATGCCAAGTAATTTTATTTTGATGAGGACAATTGTGTCAATTAAATCTCTTCAAGTGGATCTATTGTTACTCAACTACTTATGATGCTACCTAATTATAGAACCCTCGATCTTATTTATATGGTTGGTTTCACTCATGTCTTTGATTTTTTTCTTGATGCAATAAGTTAATGATAAGTTGTTAGTTGTTAGGGTATCATATTCATTGGTTTGACATGTCAGTCACCTACAATCATGAAATTCTATTATGTTTCTACGGTTCATGACTCGTGTTTTCATGATATGAGACTTGTTATATTGTTATATTGATACTAATGATAGTGGAGGATATATGGTAGGGTTGATTTCATCTTTATGAGTCTTTCACATTGAATGCATCATATTTTGTTGTTATTATGCCTTCTTCTTTCTATTAATGAATTGAATGTGTTCTAGTTTCCTAATTAAGCTTGTGAATGTATACAAATACAATTGGTTCATCTTGTGCATTACTTTACAAGCAAATTACCAATGCTTCGAGTGAGACATTCCTTCTAGGGTTTGAAAATGCCAACACCAAAACTGCATCTCCATGTTGTACAACTAGCTAGACCTTAAGTATTATATTTAGAACAAATATTTGGTTCCATTGTTGGGACCCTAAGCTATGCATGGTGAAGCTAAATATGCTCTAGAGGTATACCTAACAACAAATCCAAAGAGGTTTGAATACCAATTAGATTTTTTCTCCTAATAAGAAATTGATATATCAGGGTGGAAGATGAAAGAGTTCAAACATACCCCCTCTTCCTTGAAGAATATGAGGTTTTATGAGCTGAGGTTCATGTAGTGATGTAGGAATGGTTAAAATCGTTCACCAAGATCAACACATGTAGTTGGAAGAGTGATGTTAAGTTGGACTCGACAATTGCACTAATTATCATATTTTAGATATATAAGCATAAGCTTACGCATGCAATGGATTATTGGTTTGAGCACATGTTCGAGGGATATATCCTAGAGTCTATAATTGAAATATATCGAGATTTCTTTAAGTCATAATAATTATTTTTAAAGGGGCCACATAAAATGATGGTTAAATAAATTTAGCTTGGATAAAAAATTGATTCATGGTGCATGGCTTGTTTCCTTCTAACTTGTCCAAGATGATAACATTAATCCCTTAGACTCGGGTGTGGGGATGAAAAGTTACAACTAAATTTTTATACTAAGAAAGGAATGTCTACACATTTGAGCATGGTTGAAGTAAGTCACAGTATGGGAGACAGAGAAGAGCATGCATGGAAAATAACAACTAAAAATTTGTTTTTATTTTTTAAGAGTAAAAAATAAGATTTATATAAAAAAGGGGCATTTGATAGAGTCAAGTAGATAGAGCAAAACTACACACTTTAGGTCAAGTCCATAGGTCCAAAATGCACAATTGAAGCAAGTTATAACCTTGGGAGCATGCTTTCCTAGTTTACCCAATTCTATCTTGGTATGTATATTGCCTTACAAACTATCGAAGTAAACTAATTACATGATAAAACATAAGATAAAAAAGATAAGAAAATATTAGTTTTCAAACCCCTATGGGCTTCTGCTAACTAACATCTCTTTGCTTATTTTTCTTTTGGGACCCTACAACTATGTTCCTTGGGAGTTGCAACTTGAAGAGTGATGCCTTAGTCTAGTTCCAACTTGGGGACTTGCTAAGGATCCTTAGAATCCCAAGGTGTCCCTTCTTCATCCACTGTTTCCCTCTACTTCAACCCAAAGAATCAATAACTAAAGCTAAGAAAAGCCACAACCCGAAAAACAATTGGACAAGATGCATATCCCTTGAATTCCACTCACATAGCTCATGGAATTCAATCTCCATGCACCTCATAACACTTTGCACAAGTGTGAAGGGGAAGATGGTAATGTTATTCTCGTTGGATCACAAATAAAAATCACTTCAACCTTGAAATGATAGTCAAGGATATGTTTAACTTGTATCCCATCAATACTAAATTTACATTATGGGGGGAGTTGAAAGGAGCTCCCCCCATTTGAATGAAAATGACCTAAACTTAGTCTAGTGCCCAAATTAGCTTACCTATCTACTATTAAGTTGTGGTGCCTTAGGACATGAAAAAAATGAATCTTAATGAAACCCCAAACTTCTTAAACAATTATTTGCGCTACGCGGGATAGATTTGGCTACCTAGAAAGGGATTTACATTGAACTGCTCATAGACTAATCATTAAATTCCCCACCATTGATGCCTCGTGATTCCCTTGAGCTTTCACAAATTATAGGCCTTTGAAGAGGGCTAAAGCCTCAAATTCATTGTTTAAGGAAATCCCAACCCCCAAGCATATTTAATTTCCTTATTTCCTCTAGAGTCAATGACAACTTCCCCTATGCTTACCACCCCCAAAATAACAACTATAAATTATGCAAATGAGTAGTGCGTGTTCAAAATGACAATATTTTATGCACAATTGGGTGTATAACATTGGAGTGGACATAGATGAAAAAAGATTGAAAAAATAAAGAGAAGAAAAAATAAGAGAAGACGGGGTTTGTTAAATGTTGATTGAGAGAGGATGTGTAATGGAAAGGATTCCACTAGAACAACATGGAGAGGTTTCTTTTGAGTACGGTTGGCCTAGTAGTATTGCTAGGAAAAAAAATGCATTCATGCAAATAGATTGCTTTGATATAGACAAAATTAAAATAGCATATGAAGTATATTTTGATCATAACTGGATGAGAATATGCACTTGATGCTTTAGTATGCATATATGAGGAGAATGTGTTTGTTAATATTAAGGTAAATTGAAAAGGTGATATAAAAAGACAAATGAGTAATGAGGCTAGTATAGTATAGTATGGGAACCACCCCTTGTGACTTTTCATAATTAAGAGATCCCTATGTTGTTTGAAATGAGTAGTAGTGTTAGCACGTCAATAGGAGGAATATTTGCAAAAATCTTGATTATAAAACTAGGTGAGATGGGATTTATCTTAATTCCTAAAGAAGAAGATAATGGAGGGATGGAAATTGTTTAACAAGATTCTACAATGTGTCTTAATGTGTCCCCTTTGTCCCCAATTGTTTCCAACCTCTTCATGGAGAATTTTGAAAAGAAGGCTCTTGAATCATACCCCTTAAAACCCTCCAGATGGAAGAGGTATGTGGATGATACTAACGTTAGGTGTCAACGACGAATTAAACAAGTTCTTTCAGCACCTGAATCAAATTTCTGATGACATCAAGTTCACCATGGAACTTGAAGAGAACAAGAGCATTCCCTTTCTTAATGTTCTTATCATCAGGAAGCATGATGGGTCACTTGGGCATAAAGTCTTTAGGAAGAAAACTCACACTGACAACTACCTTCATGACAACTCCCACCACCACCCTTCACAGAAGATGGGGGTTCTCTATACCCTAGAAAGGAGGGCAACAAGAATCTTTGACGATGAAAATATTGAACAAGAGATAAAGCACCTTACAAAAAAATTTAAGAACACGGGCTACAATGATAAGGACATTAGGAAGGCAATGAAAAAGGAAGAAAGGGGGTCCAGCTCTTGAAATAACCAATCCCCTAATATAAAGGCTTACCTCCCCTACATCTGAGGGGTCACAGATAATATTTCTAAAGTATTGAAAAGAAAGGAGATTATAACCTCTTTCAAACCACTAATAACCACTAGACAAAGAATGGGGTATGTCAAACACCCCATTGACCAACATCACGAAAAAGGTGTCTACAAGGTTTCTTGGTCATGTGGGAAGAGCTACATTGGAGAGACTAGAACATCATTCCAAAGAAAGATTAAAGAACACGAAGGGGGTATTAAGAACAAGCACATTCGCACCTTATCCTTAGCAGAGCACTCTCTCATAACCAAGCATCATGTGTGCCTAGATGACACCATGATCCTCGCAAAAGAATACCACTATTACAAACAACGCGCCAGAGAATCCCTAGAGATAATCAAGCATCCTAACAACTTAAACAGAGATGGTGATTTGGATGCAAGAAACAATTGGCTCCCCTTGATGAGCCAAAAAAGAGGCCACGAATGATTAGGTTTGAGTAATAGGGTTTCGCTTCTTCTTCCTTTCTTTTTCTCTCTCTTTTTCTTTTTTCTTTATTTTTGTTTTTAGTTTTGGTTTTTTGTTTCTCCCTTAGATCTCCCTAATATATTTTTATCTGTAGGTTCATATCGGTTCATATCTTTTATCTGTAGGTTCATAAGGTTTCTTTAATTTCATAGTATTATTTTTCTACTTTACTACACCTTACAACATAAAGAGTTTTGATCACGATTCTCTTTATAATAATACATTTTAATAATATTATTATATCAATACTTATAACATTACCTAATTACTTAAACTTTTAGATTAGATATATAGTATATATAGTATAATAATTAGATTAATAATAATTTACAAGTCCTTAAATTCTCATTAATACTCTAACCACTTAGAGTATTAATGAAGTTAGTAATAATAATAATAATAATCTAATTTTAAGTTCACGGCTAAGCCATACACCAAATTGGTGTATGAGACCCCCTTGTTTGTGGGACAAGGGACCCTCTCCGCCCAATGATTTGATTGGTAAAGTCTACATATGTATACATACGCTACCCCCCTCTGGATTTAAACTCGTGACCTCTTAGGAAAAAACACACATTCTTAACCATTAACCTAACATGAATGATATTAGGTTTTAACTATAGTAATATATTTGTGTTTTTTTACTAACTAATCAACACTACATAGTACTATTATTACAATACTATTATTTATATTAGTACTCTATATAACACTCTATAGTACAATTAGTATATGAGTACTCTATATAACACTATATAGTACTCTATATAAAACTATATAGTATTATTATTATAATACTATTCTTTATATTAGTATTAAGAGTATTATTACTTTTAGTAAATAATAATGATATTAAGGTTTTAAACTATAGTAATAATATGGTGATTTTTTATTAATCAACTAACACTATATATATACCTAGGATTTATAATTATTAATAATACATGGTGTTTTCAATGTAGATTTCTCTAGTTTTTAAAAAGTTTAATTGTGTCGACATTGTAAGCCTAACCCTAACTTTTCTGGCATTGTAAGTATTTATTATGCAGATCCGCTACCCTTATCTTTGACTTGTTGTCTTGAAAATAAATCATGGTTTGGAGTTGAAACGTCAATCACAACATGACTCCTACTGTGGTAAATTCGGAAGAATTCTCTCAAAATTCATTTTTATGTGATGTAATATAGAGTGCCTAAGAAATTATGCTTGATAACCAAATATTGGAATTTTAAACTACCCTACAAGGTAGAGGTTTGTAGTGGTATGAGATATATAAGTAGAGGTAACCCACATGGTTAGGTGTGTAGGCTAGATGAGATTAAACGAGACTCTATTGTAGAATTTTAGAAATCAAAATTTGAGCAATAGAGCATTACAAAACTAAAGGAGACCAAACACATGTTGGGCGAGTCTATGTGGTAGTATGACTAGCAATTAAAGGATTTATGAGTTGGATAACTTGAAATATTCAATATGTACGCCATGAATATGGTTTATTAAAGGAATGTCCACATATCAATACTCCTCTCATGCAATAGAGGTTGAGTTCCCAATAAGATATGTGAGAGTTTTCCATGCACCTAAATCTATTGGCATGTTATCTTAAAGTTTTGTGCCAAGTATGGCCATGTTCCAACATCAATTAGTTGTGGTTTTAAAACATCCTTAAGATATTGCTTAAGAGAATGATATGAAAGATAACATGCAATGCATAGTGTGTTGGATAGTGAGTCACTTGTTCAACAAATGTCAATGGTTTTTGGGTATACTAACCCTAACCTTATGTCTAATATATGTATAGGAGGTGCTAAAGGAAAATGTTGCAAGTTTTACATGAAACATGGTCACATGCTACATTAATGCCTTTCATTACATAAGTATGGTAGTTTTCTTAATAATTTATATCGCAAACTATGTAGTTCTAATGTGCATAACACATGTAGTTTGTTTTTTTCCATATAACCATGCAAGGGAAAACCCCAAAAACTTCATCACTGACAATGAGTGGTAACTGGTGTAAATCGTTGGTGCTTAAGTTCCAAGCGGCTAACCCTGAGGGGATCAAGAGATTCAAACCCATGACCTCCTCAACTTAGGGGAGAGATTTTGTGTATAGCTCATGACTACTTGAGCTAACCTTTGGTGCTTCATAGCACGATTATTTCTAGCACCCTATAATCATTAACCGATAGGTTTAAAAAATGTGCCCACATGGTAGAGAATAGTAATGGTGGAGTACATGACCAAGTATTTGATGATTGAGGAGGAAATAATACGGGGAAAGGGTCTTCCCACTATTACAACTATTAATAGATTTAACACATTGCACATAATTGTTTACATCCTAGGAGGCCTTCATGTGGTCATTTTCACAACATTGGCCATGCTACAAGAGCCTTTAGGAGGTGCAAGTATTGAGGTAGATGGTGATTCCACCCTTGCAAAAAATAACAAGAAATCACCTCCTATTGCACTTATCTTTGATGCAACTAAGCATTAGTAGTATTTGCATGACGTTATTAAAATGACAAGGGAATATGTTCATACATAGCAACCATAATATGTGTTTTCTTAGAAGTATATTCTTAATATTGCTTTTGAATTTGATTATGCACCTAACCTTCCTAGAGTGGTGCCTAAGGAGGAGGCGTGTAGCACTAACAAGGTAAGGGATTTTATATAGCCTTTTGTCAAGTTTTGTTTTGAAAATGTTTCCTTTAAATTCTTCAAAAAAATAAATAAATTTACAAAAAATGGCATCTTACAAAAACAAACACCCAAAAGAACAAACAAAGAAACTTATAATATGTAATAAAATACCTCAACAAGCACACCTAGAAGAGGTGGCTACATAATCGAAACCATTCCTTTACATAGCATCGAAACTAGTTAAGGGGGTAGCTTGGTCCTCCAGAGAAATTGTCCCCCATAAGTTGTTGATGGAGTGTGTGAGGAAGGCACACTCACAAAGCTACATTGTAAATATCCACCCTTTATAAAGGCCTTGGTAATATGCAAGAGGTGTCATGTTCAAAGCTCAAATGGATGGAAACAACATCTCAAAGGCGTAAACAAGGAGGAGAACTAATCAATCTCACTATAAAACCACACATAAACTTGAATGTATCATGAAGCATCAACCAAACTCGAGCTTCCGTTAAGGTTTTAAGTAATGAGTTTTCATCCAAGAGGTTGCACAACATTATGGGCCAATAACTAGCCATCCTAGAATTTATGTGCCTAAGATAAATGTGCCCTTACCAAAGAAACATGTGCATCGTATGTGCAAGAAAGAAGGTTTGTACAAGAAACTATTTAAAATTAAATACATTACTAAGAGGATATGACATCGAGGATGTTATTGTGGACTTATGCTCTAATGTTAACATATCACCTAAGAAGTAATATGAGTTTATCGACATTCCTAAGCTAATATCTTCCTTTATCCAATAAATATAAGACATATCCATTTGGTAGGCCAAAGAAAGTTGAAGTCGATTTGGATGATATTAAGATCTTTGTTGATTTTGAAGTGGTAGACATCATAGATGAGAATGATCCATGCCTAATGATGTTGGGAATCAAATAGGATTTTGATAATGATGTTGTACTCAACGTAAATTATAGGTGCGTGTCATTTGATATAGGAAGCATGCACGTGGTGCAACCTTTCGGTCCCACTTAGGGTGCAAGGTTGACTAATCCTATAGATGATTATATAACAAGTACTATAGCAATCAATTATATTATTTTAGCACAAGAAAATGGGAGGATTACACAAACCTCATTATTGATGGTGAGGTAAGTTGGTGAAGTATTTTCTCTTTTGATGTTGAACCCAAAGATGCCATGTGTAGTTCGTAGGTGGGGCAGCATGAATTGACTTCTAGATGATACACAATAATTAAATCATCGGATGAATTGGAATATATTTGAGAGATCAAGTAAAACATAATGGCATGGGAGATGTCAAGGATTACTGGAACAAATGGGAAAACCATGGAATCATAAAACTACATTGATACATTGAATGTGACCCTAAAATGTACTCCTACTACACAGTGAACAACTCATAACGACAACTTGAAAGCATGGGAATAGATGTAACCTACAATATACCTTGGATCCTTGGCCCCAATAAAAGAAAAAAAGTAATAAGGTGATAAGGGGAATCATCAAGAACAGAAAAATAGCGATGCATCCTTGCTTTTTAATGGCAAGGTGGGGCCTATGTGTACATTACATCATATATCCATGGATGGGAGAAAGAATGTTGTCTTATTTGACATTGGTTTACTAAGTTTATAAAAACCTTAATATTGTGCCTAAGATATCGCACATTCATGAGGAAATTCATAGGAAGACAAAAAATCGGGAGAACCTGTGCCAGATTTAGCTTCACGTGTAGGATCCTAATATTACAATTGTTCTTCATAAAGGTAAAGTTAAGTATGTTCTATTATATATGGACAAGATCTACAAAATGAAACTTTCTGATATGTTTGTGCAAAACACAAGGAGTTAATGGAAAAATATAAGAATCCCCTATATTGTCTAAGGATGTATGGTGATGAGGGGCATCAAGATACTAAATATTAGTTGCATTGACTTAAGTTCAATTAGAATATATGATGATGAGGGGCATCAAGATACTAAATATTATTTTAAATATTAGTTGCATTACCTTAAGTTCAATTAGAGTATAAAGAAGTGCACAATTTATGATAAAAAGGACACCAACAAGAGGAAACACTATTAATATCCCTTGAAAATGAAGAAGGTAAATATTGGAATGAAGGACATGTTGATATTATGGTAGTTGCGGGAGGTATTAACCTCCACGTGTAACCCTGACAAGAATAGAATATTCCGAGAAGCAAGAAGAAACCCTAAAGCATTGGACATAACCCTAGAAGACAAGTCAGCTAAAGGAAATATTTAATATTGAGTTTTTAGCCTCTAGAATGAGAGTTCGGCCCAGATAGATAAGGAGCAGTATAAATACAGGACGCCAGAGCTCATTTGACACACACAACTCGCAACTGCATAAATTTAGTTGTGTGCAAGTATGAAGAGTAGTTGCAGTTGCAACTACTGCAACTTGTATTTTCGATTTCAGTCTTGGACTCTCTCCTGGTTATGGTTTGGACTTTCTTCTTGGTATGCTAACTCTGGAGAGTGATACGCTACCTTGATTGGCTATTAGGCCTAGGGTTTTCTTCCGGAATTATTCTTTGTCAAGGTGAAGGTGCTCGGGGGTGGCTTCAACCTATGGTTGGGTGACAATATTGCTATATTGTCTATGGTTAAACAATCACACCTATTATTTCTAACAAGTTACGGGCCCACGCTATCTTCAGATAGTCTAACCGTTGGAAGATAGATTGGGAGGATTTTGCTCAGTTACAGTTGCAGTTACAGTTAAAGTTTTTGTTGCAGCAATGAAACCCTAACCCTATTGTTAAGGCACCTTAAGTGAAGAGATTGACCTAATTTTTGGATATCCTAGTGCGCCCTAACCTAGAGCACCTCCTAGTACTCTTAGCAAGCTAAGACATCAAGTTTGAGTTTTTGGTCAAAGTCAAAGCAGTCATGACTTACTCTATGAAATCAAAAAACAAGTTAGAAGGGGATTCTAACTTCAAAGCATGGAAGACAAAGGATTGACCTCATCCTTGCCCAAAATAAAATGTTGGATATCGTGAAAGGAAAGATCATGGAACCATAGTCTAAAGAAGGAAAAGAGAAGGAACATCGGTATGTTGTAGTTATGAAAAAGTTCAAGGACAATGACATCAATGCCATGAGTATCATAGTGGACTCCGTAAAATACCACTTGATACACTACATCTCTCATCTTGACTCATCTAAGGAGATGTACGATGCCCTAACTAATCTCTTCTCGGTCAAAAACATTGGACAAGTAATGAGTCTGAAGAATGAACTTCGTGACATGAAAATGAATGATGATGAAAGCATAACATCATACTTTGTGAGAATCTCTCAGTCAAGAGATTGACTATAAGCTATTGAAGAAATAATTTCAAGGAACTGGTTAATATAGTACTCAACAACCTTCCCAGGACATGGGATGCATTTTCCGCAAGCATGAACACAAGAAAGGAATATCTCACATTTGAAGAACTTTGGACTTGTTGTGCACAAGAAAAATCAAGGATTAGCACAAAAGGGAAATCCCAAAATAAATACGATGATCAAGCCTTCACATAAAAAATTCAAGAATTTCAGGAATAAGAGGAAGTTTGGCCTAAGGAAAGAAATAGATGAAGCATCAGTTGTCGAAGAAAGGGAACCCTCAAAGAAGGCAAAGTAAGGTAAAACAGACTTCTTCTTCTAAGACAAGGTAACAATATTCTTCATAGTTTGTGTACATACCATGTTTACATAGTTTTTGTACATATCTTGCATATATCTTTCTTAGAAGATAAGATGTTCAAGTGAAACAATACCTATGGAAGAATAACAAGATAAGGATTGCTATCATGATGACTACAAGTCAAGGAATACACATGAAAATATGAAGTACATTGAAAATCCTTGGTAACAATTCCTGTGGAAGCTATTACATAAGTGACAACCGCAAGATAAGTTGAAATCGGAATAAAACCTGAAGAAACCCAGAAGAAGGAAAAACAAGAAGAAGTCAGCAATCAAGAGGAAATTAGAAAAAGACTTGTGACACCTTGCAGAAGGCAATAAGGATGTTGAAAGAAGAGTGGACTCTCTTAGATGGAGGGAGCTGATTATATAATTCCAAAAGAAGAGCATGCATTCATGCATGAAGCAAGGATTAGGGGGGAGTTAATCCTAAATAATATGATCCATTGAGGATTATGAAGTATCTATCCATGTTCCAATTAAAATTAGCAGCCATGATAAACAGCACGTGTTTAGTTTGACTCTATAAGAAGTCTTCTTCGAAAACAAGCCTTAAAGTATCCTTGGTTGTCCAACTACATCCATGATCCTATGATGAAAGGAAGAAGTTGGAATCTTCATGGCATATATAATACCCCGTGGACCCACGATCTCAAGAGAGACATGAGGAAGAACATGAAGACTCCAAGAAAGAAAGAAAAACAAGAACAACCAGTTATTATACTAAGAATCGCAAGACTACCATCTTTGTTTGAACCCACTAAGAAGCAATCGAGTATAAGGAATGGAAGTTATGATAAATAACAGTGTATGTAAGAAAATGTGAAAAAAGACTTATGAATGGAAGCATTGTAAGATTCATAGGTTCTTCCAAAAGGAGGGAGAAGACTATGAGAACAACTTATTTCGGTAAACCAGATATACCTCTTGTAGTATCCATGGATTGGAATTTACATGGAAAAGACTGCTCTTCCCAATAAAGCAAGTGATAAATAAGATTATACCAGTAAGAGACCCATGTATGCAAATATAAGAAGACCTTGTATGGATTCAAACAATCTAATGCAAAGTATTTCATATACAATAGAAGCATGGTGAAAACTTTCTATAAAAGAGATAGCGTATCAGAATAGTTACTCAGAAGTCCAAGATGATGGATTGCCAATCCAAGGAAAACTCTCACTGTGACAGAAGAAGTGCTACTTGGATATTTTTCAGTTTGAGCTTTGCCACGATGCCATGAGCTAGCAGGAAACATAAGTGTTGAACTCGACCATGATATATTGCAATGATCAGAGTTGTATGAAGCCTTCGAAGAAAACCAATTTTCAATGACAGACGGAAGTACATTATATTCTTTGTGATGAAGTCCAGAAAAAGAGAAGTGGTTCTCCAATATATCTCCACGGATGAGAAGATAGTAGATATTTTGATATAGCCTCTATCCAAGATGAAAAGTTTGCATACTTAAGAAACAAGTTGGGGCTCGTGGAGATGACTTCCTTATTAAAAAAAAGCAAGAGATTACTCCTAGGTTGGGAGGGAGCACTGATGTGTTATTGATTTATGGACAGTCATTTTTCAGTTCGAAAAATACTCCAGGATGAGCATTTCCTTTCCAGTTCAGAAAGTGGTTTGAGATTTCTGGCGGATAGGCATTTTCCAGTTCGGAAAATGGTCCAGATCGAACAGTCATTTTCGTAATGAAAATGATCTGATAGATTGTTGATGTACCATAGACAACAATTCCCCTTGTGGCTAGTGTGGAGGAATGGTCTAGGACAGTCATTCTTCTTGGCAGTCACTCTGATTAGTGGTCAAGTAGAATGGTCCACCTCGCCAGGCATTCATTCTTTTGAAGTTCACAGTTGTGAGCAGTTTCAAAGAATGGTCAGTTCTAGAGGTTGGTGCAGGACAGTCATTTCCATCAGGAAATGGTCCGAACAGTCATTCCCTAGGGTAGACTCATTCTATCCAAGTTGCACTTTTATTAGTGTTGGAGGAATGGCCCAGTTAGGTGAATGGTCTAGGTTCAGAAATCAGGGACAGTCATTCCCTAAGGCAGACTCACTCTCTCGAGGTTGCACTATGACTAGTGTCGAAGGAATGGCTCGGTTAGGTGAATGGTCTAGGCTCAGAAATCAAGGACAATTATTCTTCTATGCTTGAGAAGAATAGTTCAAATATCCCATGGCTGATGTTTTACATTCTGAGGGTAGATGATCTTCCATATCTCATAGATGTGAGTAGAAGAATAGCCCAGATGACTCAATTTATATCATGATATTGTTTTATGCAGGTTGATATCCGATGATATGACTGCTATGGAAATTGTATGTCTTTAGACAATAGATGTATTCTACTATGGTGGATGTGTTCCATTGATTGTGACTATGTGTCACTGATTAAGTAGTCGTGTGCTACTTGGTGTGGTTGTGTACCACTAGATAGTAGTTGTGCACTACTATGGATAGACACAGTTGTGTACTATTGAATGACATTGTTATGAATGCCCTGTAGACTACCAATAGTGTTTAAAATGATGATCAGCTAGATGGATAGTCACTATGTCTATGGACAAACATTCTCCAGATGGAAAACGATCCAGGACATTTATTATTCTAGAACGTATGTCTCGATTAGAAGAATAGTCCTTGTAGCCTGTAGCGTGGCTTCTAGCATCTGTTGGAATAGTTATTCTTCTAGGACATATGTTTGTATTAGAAGAATGGTTCTTGTATCACTTTGCGGAGTGAGTGACTTATTCATCATCATGCCTGATTACTCAGATGGAGTATGGCTTCAAGAGATGATGCAGTTGATGCTATCAGATGATATTGATAATGATGATGGTGCTCGTGATCTAATCATCAGATAGTAAGTATGGCTATGATGATGCTACAGGTTGAATGGTAAGTTTGTGCTCAAGACCATTGCATTCAATACCTCCCTAGATAGGAGGGAGTGTTGATATTATGATAGCTGCGGAAGGTATTAACCTCCACGTGTAACCCTTACAATAGTAGAATATTCCAGGAAGCAAGAAGAAACCCTAAAGCATTGGACATAACCCTAAAAGACAAGTTGGCTAAAGGAAATATTTAATATTAAGTTTTTAGCCTCTAGAATGAGAAGTCGGCCCAGACAACTAAGGAGGAGTAGTATAAATACAAGACGTCAAAGCTCATTTGACACACATAACTTGTAACTGCAGAAATTTAGTTGTGCGCAAGTCTGGAGAGTAGCTGCAGCCGAAGCTACTGCAACTTGTATTTTCAGTTTCACTCTTGGACTCTCTCTTGGTTATGGTTTGTACTTTCTGCTTGGTATGCTAACTCTGGAGAGTGATATGCTACTTTGATTGGCTATTAGGCCTAGGGTTTGCTTCCAGAATTATTCTCTGTCAAAGTTAAGGTGCTCGGGGGTGGCTTCGGCCTATGGTTAAGTGGCAATGTTGTTATATTGTCTATGGTTAAACGAGCACACCTATTATTTCTGGCAGGAAAATCCATAGATATAATAAAAAGGACACCAACAAAAGGAAACACTATAAAGATCCCTTGAAAATGAAGAAGGTAAATATTGGAATGAAGGACAATCCAAAGATTACACATCTAGTGATCAACAGGTTGATGATAATGTCTCCAAGGTTAAACAATACCATTATTTATACCCATAGAGTTTTATACAAATGAAGGGTATCATAGTATAATTAGGTGAGATGACAAATATAACTAAATTTGAGCGCAAAGGGGAGAAGTGCCCTTATAGAATGAATTATTAGCTCAAATAAAAATAAAAACAATAAATAAACTATATGTTGGAGGTTGGATTGATATTTATTGTGAATGAATATCACTGGATTAGTCCTTTCAAATAAGAAGACAATGGCATAAGAGTGTGTATATTTTAGGGTGTTGAATGAAGCATGCATACATGACCCATTTCTTGTTTCATTCAATGATAAGATAATGGAGCATATTGTAGGTAATGAGCTCTATCCATTTACAAAAACGTTTTTAGGTTGTCATCAAGTATGCATACTTGAGAAATATAAAAATAACACTACATTTATGACAAAATGGGGTTCATTGGCATATAATATTATACCATTTTATCTAAATAATGGACTTGTAGTGTCTCCAAGCATCATGGTTGCATCCTTCAAACATTATGTCCACGAGTTCCTAAAAGTTGATCTTATGGCTAGATCATAAAAGCAGAACGTGGCTTTGTTGTAATTGAAGATTGAGAAGTGTAGGAAACTGCAAATTTTAATATTAACAAGGGCTACTGAAGTAGCTATGTCCCTGCCACCAAGCTAATTTGATATTAAGTATTTATTTATGTGATATATTTTTTAGTGTAGTATCTATTTATGTGATATATTTTTTAGTGTAGTATCTATTTATGTGTTATATTGGTTAGTCTTAATTTAAAATGAGATATTTATTAAGATAATGCATAGGTTAATATATTCATAAAATATCTCATATTATTATATTCAGGAAAATTAAACATCAAGTATGTGTATATATTCATAAAATATCTCATATTATTATGTTCAGGAAAATTAAACATCAAGTATGTGTATAATTGATTTGAAGATCAATGGTTTACTTGTTTTGTTTTAAGAAAACAAAATTCACTCATATCACATGTTACACATAGGGAAAAAGCAATCATGGATTAGTGTTGGCTATCGACTTTTGGCAGAAGTCAATCGGTATTGACACAAGTCATCTGAGCAGACTATAGAGCTCTTGGTTCTCGAACTAGGTTTGACACATGTCCTTAAATTCTAGGTTATAAATGTGCATCGGGTTCACCCACCAATGACACATCCATGTGTATCACTGTGCTCACCAATGAATGACACATATATATGTATCCCATGCTGCATGGAATTGGCACATTGTAAGTTGTTTATGAAGTCACTAAGGCTAGACCGAAGGGCCATGAGCTAAGTCGAAAGTAGCTCTAGCTCGTTGGGATCATTGAGGTCAGGATACATAAAGGATGGTCAAAAGGTGAGCTAGGCATTAAACTGCACATAATAATGCACATAATAATTCTCTGTACACAAGTGAAATCCAACGTGATCTCTCAAGAGATCTCCATGATTATTAACAGGCATTGAACTCGATACTAGATACATATTTTGATGTTGTTCAAATGTAGTTGGGTCTCAAACATGTAGATATGATTTTTGGGGATGTGAAAACAATTGGTAGTTACTAGAATTTGACCATTTTTCAAATGCAACAAACCCTTCCACCCATTGACCATTTTTCAAATGCAACAAACCCTTCCACCCATTGTTTTATCTGAGAAAGTTGTAAGGGCAGGGCTTGGGTACCAATTAGTAACACTTTTAGGTCAGAAGAGAGAAAATCACTGGACATTTGAGATTTTTGAAGGATTTGGTTCCAATGTGCTCCAAGGTAATATTGTCTATTATTTACTTGCTTCTTATGCCTTTCATTTTCTGCTCATGTGCGTTGACTTATTTATGCTTTACTATCTTGGTTAGATTCCCTCTGCTTAAGTTGTAATTTGGTAGAAATACAAAGGCATGTGGACAATGAGGTCTTGTCGTTGTTGACACTAGATGATCTTAGAGATATGTGTATCAATGCAATGAGTTATCAACAGAAGATGTACAATGCATTTAAGTATGTAGGTTTTCACAACTCGTCATAGTTGAAGAAGATTTTTTCAGGATATAACTGTGTGAGAGGTTTCGAAACCTCTCACACAGTTATATCCTAAAAAAATCTTCTTCAACTATGTACAATGCAATTGGAAAACTTCAAAATAATTTTACGTTATAAACAAATTCAAGGTAGCATTTCCTTATCCATCAGTGTAAGATGTCAAAATTGAATGCCTCAAACAATTTTCCTCTTCTTTACTTTTCCTAGTAAGGAATCACAAATATTATACTTGAATGTGGCCTTCTTTCTTAAACAATTAGCAGGTTACATTTTGGCTTCAATTTTATGATGTGCTTGTTTAGAAGTTAGGATGTGGATGTTATATTTAATTTTGATAGTTCCTTTTCATTGCTTGTTATGTTTTATTCATGTTTTCCTATTTACTAATATGGTAATATTATAATTTCACATTATGACGTGTTCGCTCTGAACATATAAATCATATAACATTAGTGTTTGTATGCATGCTAGTATGTTTTGATGGCTATTATTTTTAAATTTGCAAGCACCTCGGTTCTTATTACCAAATTTTCAATTGTGGCCTTCTAAATTTTATTTTTTATTTTTTTATTTGTTTTCGCAGTTTGCATGGTAATTTAATTTTTAATCCCAACTCAAAGCTATTATTGTTAACAATTTGGACATGATCTTTATAAAGATTGAAATATTGTTTATCAATATTATTGTAAATGATGAAATTAAATTATGTCTACAAGAAAAATAAGCAAGGATATGAATATTGTGGTGGCTAGTATATATGGATGATGGATTTCTTTTTGCTAGTCAAATTAGCTTTCCTGGTAAGATTTTATTGTGAGGATATTATTGTGTTGATTCCCATTTAGAATAGGATCAAGGATATGAATATTGTGATGGCTAGTATCTATAGATGATGGATTTATTTTTGCTAGCCAAATTAGATTTCCCTGTAGGTGTTTATTGCGAGGAGATTATTGTGTTGATTCCCATTGAGAATAAGATCAAGGATATGAATATTGTGGTGGCTAGTATCTATGGATGATGGGTTTCTTTTTGCTAGCCAAATTATCTTTCCTAGTAGGAGTTTATTGTGTTGATTCCCGTTGAGAATAGGATCAAGGATATGAATATTGTGATGGCTAGTATCTATGGATGATGGATTTATTTTTGCTATCCAAATTAGCTTTCCTGGTAGGATTTTATTGTGGGGAGATTATTGTGTTGATTCCCCTTGAGAATAAGATCTCAAGTTTAAAAGGCGGGTGCATGTTTGGAACTAACAGATGCAATATTTATATTCTATACAAAATATTTGCATCTCAAATTACATCTATGCTATGTACACTACTATAAAAGGATGGATTGAAGGAGGGAAATACCACAACTATCAACCAATGATGGATATACAAATGGTTACACGGCTACAACTACAACATTGGAATGGATTCTCACAAAAGCAATATATACCTAGATAAAAGCAAAGGAAGAACTAGTCAATGTTCCCATTTCCTCACCACACTCTCATCCCACATCCCTTCCCAATCAACCTTTCTGGAAGGGGGAGACTTCTCCCTATTGATTTGATTGAGCAACCGAATTCAAAGAGTTGACCCAAATAAATTCTACCCTCCTGGATCGAATCCTCTTGACAATATTTTTCCTTCCCTTTATCCACTACCACTATTTGATGGTCGCCCCATCATACTAGAGTTGAGAGAGACACAGTGCAGTCTGTAATAAAGAAAGGGCCTCCCTCTCTTGTCAACCTCGACATGTTTGTGTAGCAGTGCAAGAGGTTGTTGGTTCTGGATCATGATTATCTTCTTGATTCATAGGTTTGTTTTAGTCGCTATAGGACATTCCCTAACAAGGGGGTGTGGTGGGGCTTGCCCCCCCACAACTATTCTTGTAGCCCCCCCTGGCAGGGGATTCGGGGGTAGCACCCCCGAAGCAAAATTTTGGGAAAATTTGCCTTGTAAAATATTGTAATTTCGTAGTCAATATGGACCGTTCATTATAAGGTCACAGATTTGACGGTAGAGGTTATTTTAGGGTTTTTTTCCCTAGAAGGAAACCCTCTCTTATGAGGGAATTGTATTACGCCTGTGTATTATCGCGAATATTGTATTTTGAGAGAGGATAATGTTAGAGAAAGAAGAGGAAGTTACACCAGGTTGTTGTAGGTTGTATCCCTTCATTTTGCTGGATAATAAAAAGCAAGGACCTGGCAATTTCTCTACTGGACATAGCCCACACTGAGTGAACCACATATATCTGTGTCTCTATTGTGTTATGTATCTTCTGTGCTTTATTTTTGCATATGTTTTATTTTATTTCCCCACAATCCTATTTTTCTAACAACTGGTATCAGAGCGAAAGGTAACTCGTAGGAAAAGAGGGCTCCTGGTTCGAGTGGGAGCAATGGCGGAAGATGGAAACTTTAGGGTCGATAAATTTAAAAGCCAAAACTACCAGTTATGGAAGATGTAGGTGGAAGATTATTTATATCAGAAGGATCTATTCCTACCATTGGGCAGAATAGAAAAAAATCCAATGGCTATGAAGGACGAAGAATGGGAGGTTCTTGATAGAAAGGCACTAGGAACGATATGGATGAGCTTGGCAGCGTCGGTGGCTTTCAATATTTCAAAAGAAAAGACAACGAAGGAGCTGATGGATGCATTGGATAAACTGTATGAAAAACCCTCGGCGTCCAATAAGGTATATTTAATGAAGCGATTATTCAATATGAAGATGTCAAAAGGTGGGTCTGTTGCAGATCATTTAACTAAATTTAATACGGTTACTAATCAGCTAAGTTCTGTAAAAGTGGACTTTGAAGATGAGGTCAGGGATCTTCTAATCATGTACCCATTGCCAGAAAGTTGGAATGGCTTGGTCATGGCTGTAAGTAACTCTGTCTCTGGTTCAAACACTCTAAAATTTGATGATGTTGTTGGTGTTATCCTTAGCGAGGAAATGTGATGTAAAAGCACAGGTGAGACATCAGGTAATGTGTTAAAATTGGAAAATAGGGGAAGACAAAAGGATAGAGGAAAGGGCTCAGGGAACCGTGGGAATTCTAGGACGGTCATATCCAAATCCAGATTGGGAAAGATAGAGTATTGGAATTGTGGGAAGAAATGACATCTGAAGAAAGACTACAGAGCTCCAAAGAAACAAATGGATGGACAACAAGAGAAAAATCAAGAAGCAAATGTAACATGTGATGTGTTACAAGATGCTTTGATTCTTTCTGATGATAATATTTATGAGTCTTGGGCACTAGATTTAGAGGCTTCATTTCATGCCACACCCCATGGGAAACATTTCTAGATTATGTTCAAGGTGATTTTGGACAAGTTCATTTGGGTGATGATGCACCATGCAAAATTGTTGGAATGGGAAAGGTAAAAATAAAGCAAAGGAATGGAAACCAACATTTGTTGAAACAGGTAAGACATGTTCCAGATCTAAGAAAAACTATAATTTCAACAGGGAAGTTGTCAAGTGAAGGTTGTATATCCATATTTACAGATAAGGCATGGAAGGTCACCAAAGGATCACTGGTGATAGAAAAAGGAGAGAAGGTAGGTACATTGTATTTATGTAATGATAAAATTGATTCTTCTATCTCTTTAGCTTCTACAGGGGTGGATACAACATTGTGGCATCATAGGCTTGGACACATGAATGAGAAGGAGATGTAGATACTTCACGAAATAAATGTTTTACCAGATATTAAACAAATTGATTTGGATTTCTATGAGCATTGTGTCCATGGAAAACAGAAGAGAGTCAAATTTCTCGGAGTCGAAAAAGAAAAGAAGAGTGAAAGGTTAGAGCTTGTGCATAAGTATGTATGGGGACCAACTCAAGTATTATCTCTTGGTGGCTCTCATTATTATGTTACTTTAATTGATGATGAAACTAGAAAAACTTGGGTTTATTGCATTCAACAAAAATCTGATGTTTTTGATATTTTTAAGAAATGGAAAGCTTTGGTTGAGAATGAGACAGGAAAAAGGTTGAAGTGTCTCAGATCAAACAATGGAGGTGAATATTGTAGCAAGGAGTTTGATGATTATTGTTCATACCATCGGATTTGTAGAGAGAAAATAGTTCCATGAACACCACAAGGAAATGGTGTGTCAGAAAGGATGAATAGGACAATCATGGAGCGTGCAAGGAGTATGAGATTGCATGTTGGGTTTCCCTTACATTTTTGGGCAGATGTTGTAAATATTGTTGTTTACTTAATAAACATAAGACCTTCAATCTGTTTGGATGGTGGAATTCTAGAGGAGGAATGGACAGGTAAAAAGGTAAACTATTCTTTTTTGAATACTTTCGGTTGTGAAGCATTTGTCCAAATTGATAAAGAAAATAGAACAAAGCTTGAGGCAGAATCCAAGAAGTGTACCTTTATTGGATACGGTGTTAATTATTTTGGTTATTGCTTATGAGATTATGAAAATCACAAAATCATTAGGAGTAGAGATGTCATATTCAATGAGAAGTTCATATACAAAGATCAATTGCAGGGGAAGAAACAAGAAAAAGAAAAAGCAGAATACACAGTGCTTGATGAGATCACTAAAAAGAAATTCCAAAGGTAACAGAAAATCAAAATGTACAACAACAAGAGCAACAAGTACCTCAAACTCTAGCCAGTGTTGTTAGAATATCTACCAGGTTAAGTAGACCCCATGAATGATACTCTCATTCATTGTATTATTTATTGTTGACTGATTCTAGTGAACCAAAATGTTATGAAGAGGAAATGCAGGTAGACACTAAAAGGAAGTGGGAGCAAGGCATGAAAGAGGAAATGGATTCCTTGGTAAATAACCAGACTTGGGACTTGGTTCAGTTGCCTTCGGGAAAAAGAGCATTGTAGAATAAATGGGTTTACAAATTGAAGGAATAAGATGGACATAAAAAGTAGTACAAGGCTAGACTTGTTGTAAAGGGGTTTCAACAAAAGAAAGATATAGATTTTGATGAAATATTTTCTCATGTTGTTAAGATGACTTCAATTAGGACTATTTTAAGTCTTGTGGCAGTAGAAGATTTGCATCTTGAACAATTAGATGTAAAAACAACTTTTCTCCATGGGGATTTGGAGGAAGAGATTTATATGCAACAACCACATGGGTATGAGGTAAAAGGAAAGGAGAATTCGGTATGCGGGTTGAAGAAGAGATTGTATGGCCTAAAGCAAGCTCCAAGGAAGTGGTATTTGAAATTTGACAGGTTTATAACAGAACAAGGTTATAGTAGATGTCATTCTAATCACTGTGTTTATTTTAAAAGGCTAAAAAATGGAAGCTATATTATCTTACTATTGTATGTAGATGACATGCTTGTTGCAGGGTCTAATATGTAGGATATAAATGTGCTCAAGAAGAAATTATCTAATTGATTTACGATGAAGGATTTGGGTGATGCAAATAAAATCCTTGGTATGAGAATAACAAGAGACAGGAAAAAATGCAAATTGATAGTCTCAGGGTGAGTACATAGAGAAGGTGTTGTAGAGGTTTAGAATGCAGAATGCAAAACCATTTAGTACACCTTTGGTCAACCATTTCAAATTAACTAAGAAAATGTGTCCCAAGACACAGGAGAAGATAAAATACATGTCCAGGTTCCTTTATTCATCAACAGTTGGCATCTTGAAGTATGATATGGTTTGCACAAGACCAGATATTGCACATGCAGTGGTAGTTGTGAGTTTGTATATGAACAATCTAGGTAAAGAACATTGGGAGGCAGTAAAGTGGATTCTCATGTATTTGAGAGGTACTTCTACTCATGCATTATGTTTTGGAGGTTCAGACATTGTTCTATGGGGATATGTTGATTCGGATATGGTAGGTGATAAAGATAGCAGGAGGAGCACCACATGGTATGTTTTTACTGTAGGTGGAACAACAGTAAGTTGGATTTCAAAATTGTAAAAGGTTGTCTCACTTTCAACAACAGAACCAGAGTATGTTGTTGTTACAGAGGCTAGTAAAGAAATGATTTGGTTAGAGAGGTTTATGGAGGAATTTTGAAAGAAGCAAGAGAATAATAAGTTGTACTTTGACAGCAAGAGTGTCATTCATATTGCAAATAACTTAGCCTTCCATTCAAAGACTAAGCATATACATATCAGGTACCATTTCATACGATCCATATTGGAAGATGTACATTTGAAGTTGGAAAAGATAAATACTAGCCAGAATCCTGCATACATGTTAAAAAAGGGAGTAACCAGAGAGAAATTGAGTTCTTGCTAAGTTTCAGTTGGTCTTCAAGCATGAAGGTGAAGATGAGAAATTTGTCAGGTCCAAGGTGGAGTATAGTCCAGCAGGTACAACAACAGTGGAGTTATTGTGATCAATCTCCAAGTGTGTTACACATTATTTTCATCACCACTATGATCGTTATGATGTAAACATATATGTTGCCTTTAAAGGGGTCAGTGGCCTGAATTCCTGAAGAAAGAAGGGAGAAGAACTTTGCTTGAGAGAAGAAATTGGATTTCCCTTTGTAAAAACCCTAATAAGGAGGATTTCTGCAGGTTTCTCTATACATAGGGTGTGGAAATGCCTGATTTCCACAGGTTGCGCTATAGCTAGGTCGCGGAGTTTCCGAAGGCGGCAATATAGCTAGGGTGTGGCGGCCGCCTGTACGTGGGAAAAACGAGCATCTTCTCGATGCTTCTAGAAGGACAAGCTTCTATGGTGAGGTGGCCTTAGAATGGTTTGGATCTTACTCGCTTTCATGATTTAGTGGGATCATCCTAACCTTCTCACCTTATCCTCTTCAACTTATAAAAGGAGAGGAGCTCTCATGGAGAAAGTTAGCTTGATTGAGTTGGATTGAGCTTGGGAAATTTATGTTGGCTTTGAGCTTGCTTTGTCAAGATAGATTGTGTGTAGCTATCAAATCCATGGTCTCAGAATCCCTGGAGCAAGAAGTGTGTTGGAAGAAAGGAACTGTTGGAAGGAACCTGAAGACATCAAGGCATCTGGTTGTATCTTTCTTCCACATTATATAATACAGTGGCATGTTTCTTTCCCATAAAATCATTATAATTTTATTACATGACTCCTTGATCACATGTTTATGTTTTCATTGAATCTACTATAGTTGCTTTCACTTTGGTTAGTTTGTGTCATTGCAGATTTGATCTCACAAGAGCACCGGAGCAAAGCAGGGACAACAAAGACATAAGGAAGTGATATTCAAAGGTATGTCACTCATCCTTTCTTTGATGATAGATTCGATGATTAGAGCCTAGAGAAAGCACCATGTTTTGTCTCGTTTTGTTCTAGATCTAGGTGCATCTAGGGAGATTCATTTATGTCTGCATTTACCGATTTATCCCACAACAAAATTAGCGACTCCATTGGGGAAAGGATTGTTTTCCTAGTTTGTCTTGCTTTCTTGCTTTGATTGCTTGGTTTATGTTTTCAGAGTCACTGAGAGATCCAGCTTGACTCTCTGACTGTTAAACTTCACTGGAAAACCTTCTTAATTTTTAATTTTTTCCATTTTTTGTTTGATTTCCACACCCTATTTTGAGGGACAGTGCAGCGACTTAGGATTTTCGCGCCCTACTTGTTTAGACTAGTGCGGAAACTTAGCACCCCACCCATATCTGGCCTGCGGCGATCAAGGATTTCCGCATTGTGCTAGTCTTCTAGCCTGTGGCGATTCTAAAGAATTTTGTTTTTTGGTGGTTTTCCCTGCCCGGATCTGTGATATGATTATGCGGTGATTTGTTGGATCTGATTGCAGTCTGCTTGACAAAAATTGAATCTACTTTCAGCCATCTTTGCCTCTTTTTTTCTTTGTTTGTTTTTGAAATATTTGATCTCTTCCTTTGAGTGTCTTTCTGTTACAAAGCATTATTTTTCTTTAGAAATGTTTAGTGAAAGAACATTTATTTTTTATTAATAATTCGTGTTAAAAGAGAAACTTAGTTTGAGTTGTTTTTGTTTTGAAGTGATTTACTATTGCTTTTAGCTATCTTTAAAACAAAAAAAAACTTTATTTCTTGCATTATATTAGTTTGGGGACATCTTTTCATTTGTAGTGAAATATTGGGGGGGGGGGCATGAATCATGTATTGGTGTACATTCTCTTTGTCTCATTTCTTGAAGATATTGATATTGATGAGTTTGATAAAATTTCGGGACATTGTGTATATGGGAATGATAAATGTTTTCTCCTTCTCATAGCATAGCTTTCATCGAAATGAAAAGATTGCATCTTCATCTCTTTGCATAACTTTCGAGTCGGTCAAAACACCATATTGTCCACGCCATTTTCCTTTCGAATAACAACAACCATAAAATAAAGCGCTTATAAAAATTGATTAGACATTTTTATATTTTTTGGTAGCAAACCTACATTAGATTAGTTGTAGGGATTTGGAATAGGTGTGAAAGATAACTTTCCAAAGCTGCAAACAAACATAGAATCTTGCATTAGGGAGCGGTGAAATCCACTTGCTACATTTTTTCCTGGGAAGCCCTTCTAACACAAGGGTCAATCACGAGGTCACATTAAGACTGGCAGAGTTACTCACCCTGCTTTATTGGTCTTGGTGTAGAGATTGTGTGTATTATGGGGGTCGCTTGAAAGGTATACCCACAATGATGAGTGGAAGTCTTTCGAGTTGATTTCGGGCTAGATACACTTCCTTTGCGTGTGGATCGGATTGTCGATTGTTTCCCCAGACATCACTGCAGTAGTTGGTAACCTTAGTGACCTATCTCTTTAGGGTCTTTACACAAGGTGACTGTGGAGGGGAAAGTCTTCACGGTACCTAGGATCGACGTTGGCCAAACTCACTCAGGCTCCTTAGAGGGTATACCCACGCTTATGTGTGGGAGCTTGCACCAGGATGTAATTTCATTAAGCAGGTCATCAACGTAACTTTTCCACCCGCTCTATCTCGACCCATTTTTACTTTGTTCCCACGACGTTGGATTTCATCACCAACTAGTGTGCTCATTGTGAGAAGGTTTTGTTTTCTTGTTTTCTTACTAGATTTTTAGCATGTGTTGTTTGTTTTCCCTTGTGAACTCTAGATTGGATATTGTTTTTAATGGCGTCAGTTCCCGAAATGACCAATGAAGGAACCCCTGCTCTAGGGGAACCTTTTGTTTTTCCTTCTTACAGAAACATTGGTCCTCCTCATATAGCTACTTTGAGCCTTCTAGGTCTCACGATTGGATTACCGGTGCGGTTGTTTTCCACTCAGGTAATTCTGAATGCAGTTAGTGCTTATTTTGTAAGCACTTCCCCCTAAGAGCATCAACCTCATGTTGATCCTTCACCTTCTTCACCAGTAAGATCTTCTTCACCTTCTTCACTTGCAAGGTCTTCTTCCATTTCATCTTCTTCATCGAGTGAAAGCTCTCAAGCTAGTAACTCGGTGAATAAGAAGAAGAAGAAAAGGAAGAATAAGAAGAACAAAAATAAGCAAGGATCCGCACTTCCAACCACTACCAGACGTGTTGGAAAGAAACCAACTACTATTGATCGTGTTGGGAGTGTTAATGATGCCAAGAACACCCAAACAACCCATAATCCCAAGTACCCTTGCAGGATTTGTAAGGGTAGCCATCTTCTTAAGGATTGCCCTGGTCTATCCAAGGTTATAAAAGCATGGTCTACACACCCTCGCCAAACCATGTCGTTGTCAGCCTCTGAACAACATGTTGATGACCTCCCATCAACTAGTCAAGATATCGTTGGGAAGAAGAAAAGTAGAGTCAAGTTCCCGTGCATGTTATGCAAAGGGCGTCATATAACTCATCTTTTCCCTCATATGGAAGAAGCCTCGAAATTCCTAGAAGACATGACTATTTCACAGCCTCAACTTCCAACTACTTATCGCAAGCTTACTCTCGACCCACCTGTAGTTGATGGAATGATCAATCCAGTCCCTTCATCGGTCAGTCTAGTTGATCATGTAGTCAACCTGGTCACGTCCTTAATTGAACCAGTGGACAAAGTGGTTGCTCTGATCCCATCCTTGGTCAATATCATTCTCCCCTTAGAGAATGAAACCCAAGTGGTCAATCTAATCTCATCATCGATCGATACTACTCTTTCGCTCGAGAGTAAACCCGATACTACCCACGTTTTTCTCGTTGATACAGACTCTACTTGGTCGGGGGGGTATTCCTCCTTCTTCTGTGGGACCCCCTCCAAGTAATGAGGCCATTCGTTTTGATTGGGGTGTGCTAACTAGACCTCGCCTTACCTCTCACATTCCTTTCCATATTATAGTGCAGTTTTGTGGTCGGGACGTTCCTCAGACGCTGATAAATGAAGGTGCGTCTGTTAGTATTTTGTCCTCTATTGCTTAGCAAGCTTTGGGTTGTCCTCAGCTTGCACCGGTTACGCAGAATCTGTTAGCTTTTAACAGAAGAACCAGTCAACCTTTAGGGACCCTTCCTCAGTTTCCTATAACTTTGGGAGGGAAAACTGTCTTTATTGATGTCATGGTAGTCGAAGAACCCTTGGATTTCTCTTTACTCCTTGGGCAAGATTATGTCTATGCCATGAAAGCTATTGTGTCCACTCTTTTTTGTGTGATATCTTTCCCTCACGATGGAAGAATGGTGACTATTGATCAAATTTCATTTGTTGGCCCTGACTTGACCATAAAGTCAATGAACTCCCTAAACGGTTCTTATATGCAGATGGTATCTCCCCTGCCATAGGTCAATTATGTGGCGTTGTCTCCCATGCTTTCTGCTGCCGATGACAATGACTTGGATACGGTAGTTGACATGGTGGTCTCTTCGGTAGGGCTATTGGAGCCTGACCTCTTTACCCCTATAGCGACCCTCGACATGTGTTCCTTCGAGAGTGTGTCTCTTTCGTCAAGTGAAGATCTCTTGGAGGCCATGACCGCATTTTGTCCCTTGACATGGTGTCCTTTTAGAGAACTATCCTCTTGGAAGCCGTGATCAAGAAGAGAGCTTTGAGCATGATTTTTGGATTTCAAGCTCGTTAAAAAATGAAACCAACGTTGACCATGGTTTTTTGATTTCAAGCTCATTAAAAAATGAAACCGGCTTCGAGCATGATTTTCTAATTTCAAGCTCGTTAAAAAATGAAACCAGCTTTGAGCATAGTTTTCTGCTTTCAAGCTCGTTAAAAAATGAAACCAGTTGAGGATAGTTTTCGCATCTCTGTAGAAACCTCATTAAAAAATGAAACAAAGCTTACGAACATAGTTCTTATTTCTGTGTCAAGCTCGTTAAAAAATGCAACAGAGGTCTAGGGATTGAACTTGGATTCTCGAGCATAGTTCCTATCATGTGTTATGCTCGTTGAAACATGAAACAACTTCCCTCTCTCTGTTGAGTCAAGTCCTTCGTCTAGTTTTTGAAGCTTCCTTTCCTTTGCCTTTGTAGTTGGATGAAACGAAGCTTGGGGGGAAATGCTTCCAGCCTCTGGACTTCATGTTGAAGTTGAGCCACTAGCTTCTTAAGCTGGGGGCTAAGTACCAACCATGCATTGGGAAGTCGCAAGCATAGTTTTCTATGGTTCAAGCTTGTGTAAAAATGAAACCACCTACCCAAAGCATAGTTTCCTCTGGTTCAAGATTTTGTAAAAATGAAACCAAGTCCAACCATAGTTTTGTTTTGTTTTAAAGCTTGCATAAAAATGAAAACAATCCTGAGCTTAGTCTTTGTTCTTTCTCGTGCTCGTAAATACAGGAGAATAAGTTATCGACCTTAGTCTTTGTTCTTTCTCGTGCTCGTAAATCAATGAGAATGTAACCGAGTAAACTTTTATCAGTTTTTCAGACTCGTAAAGGTTATACAAAGGAACCCCCTAGAGTTCCCTTTAAGCTCTTTTCAGACTCTCTAAACATGAAAAGATCGTTGAGCGATCTTGTTCTTTTCACACTCGTTAAAGTATTAGAAAACACGTCTGTTGAGCGATAGTTTATCTCTTTTTCAATGTCATTAGACTACTTTACGGAAAAAGAGCTAAGAGAGTTATCTTTAAGTGTTTTTCAGACTCTCTAAACATGAAAAACTCTTGAGTTTTCTTTCTTTAGACTCGTTAAACAAACATCGAAAGGAAAATATGGGACTGAACCACTCCTTCCTAGGGTTCGTTAAACATACTCCGAGGGATTCATCTGAAGGATGAACTTACATTAAAAGCATATGTTATCCTCCTCAAGCTTGTGTGAAAATAAAGAGGTACTCGCCAAAAATGGTGGGGGGGAATTGGGAAAGAAATGTATCTACACTTGTATTCTATGGAAGAGTCACCTTTGAACATGACACCCTTTCACTCGCTTTGTGTAGGTTGGAAAATCACTTGTCTCTTGGTCATACGCCTTTATAAGATTACAAATTGGTCTGTGATCCCTGTTGTTGAGTCAGTGTTTCCAAGACAGTTGTCATGTCGTCAATATGTTCAAAGAAATGTTCAACCAAGAAATCCTTCTATTGCGTCGCCCATTTCTACAGTCCTTAAGCCTTCTATTGCATCAACAATCCCTCAGTCAATCCTGAATCACTTGTTACTCTGATCTACTTCAAATCTTGTTACCCATTTCATGTCATTGATGTGGGATACATTAAGGCCCTCCTGTGACGAGTCTTTTATTGTCAACTTCAACTCATTATCTAGGAATTAGACTTAGAAAATAATTGGTACCTTGGAACTTGCATGCCTCAATGGCAGGCTTCCTTGCTTTCGACGGTGGGTTTTCCTTATTGACCCCTGATCGGAAGTTTTCGCCGAGTGTTCGACCTCAATTCATTAATTCACATTTGTTGGATTGTACTAGAGTACCTTGGGATTCATTGACATTAATGGTGATTTCCCTTGCACTTGTTAATTGTATACACTAATGACCGGTAATCAGGTGGCTTCTACCATGTTCGACTTCATCACTTGTAATCACATGGCCAGATTCGTACTATAGAGTGGTGGAGATGAAGACCCTGGATCTTTTCTGACAGATTCAGGTTGTGTTGGAGCATATTCAGTTTGTACTGTTGCATAGATCCACA
>ML779298.1:443216-453999 GCA_009831015.1 Picea engelmannii | reverse complement strand
TGTTCCTTGTTCCCTACACACACTCGACAAAGTATATCAGTTATCACTCTGTTCTAACTTCATACTTTGGGGGGCTCTCTATTACACATTATTTTCATCACCACTATGACTATTAATGATGTAAACCTATATGTTTCCTTCAGAGGGGTCAGTGGCCTGAATTCCTGAAGAAAGAAGGGAGAAGAACTTTGTCTGAGAGAAGAAATTGGATTTTCCTTTATAAAAACCCTAATAAGGAAGATTTATGTAGGTTTCTCTATACATAGGGTGTGGAAATGCCTGATTTCTGCAGGTTGCACTATATCTAGGTCGCGGAGTTTCCGCATGATGCACTATAGCTACGGTGTGGCGGCCTCCTATACGTGGGAAAAATGAGCATCTTCTCAATGCTTCTAGAAGGAGAAGCTTCTATGGTGAGGTGGCCTTTGAATGGTTTGGATCTTACTCGCTTTCATGATTTAGTGGGATCATACTAACCGCCTCACCTTATCCTCTTCAACTTACAAAAGGAGAGGAGCTCTCGTGGAGAAAGTTAGCTTGATTGAGTTGGATTGAGCTTGGGAAATTTAAGTTGGTTTTGAGCTTTGCTTTGTCCAGGTAGATTGTGAGTAGCTATCAGATCCATGGTCTCAAAATCCTTGGAGAAAGAAGTGCGTGGGAAGTAAGGAACTGTTGGAAGGAACCTGATGACATCAAGGCATCTAGTTGTATCTTTCTTCCACATTATATAATATAGTGGCATGTTTCTTTCCCATAAAATCATTATCATTTTATTACATGAATCCTTGATCACATGTTTATGTTTTCATTGAATCTACTATAGTTTCTTTCACTTTGGTTGGTTTGTGTCGTTGCAGATTTGATCTCACAAGAGCACTGGAGCGAAGCAGGGACAACAAAGACATAAGGAAGCGATATTGAAAGGTAAGTCACACATCCTTTCTCTGATGATAGATTCGATGATTAGAGCCTAGGGAAAGAACCATGTTCTGTCTCGTTTTGTTCTAGATCTAGGTGGATCTAGGAAGATTAGTTTGTGTCTGCATTTACCGATTTATCCCACAACAAAATTGGTGACTCCAACCTCTGGACTCCATGCTGGAATTAAGCCGCTAGTTTCTTAAATTGGGGACTAAGTTCCAACCATCCCTTTGTTATGCGTTGGGAAGTCCAAGCATAGTTTTCTATGGTTCAATCTTGTGTAAAAATGAAACCGCCTACTTCAAGCTTAGTTTCCTCTGCTTCAAGCTTTTGTAAAAATGAAACTAGGTCCAAGCATAGTTTTTTTTAGTTTTTAAAGCTTGTGTAAAAATGAAAACAATCCTGAGCTTAGTCTTTGTTCTTTCTCCTACTCGTAAATACATGAGAATAAGTTACCGAGCTTAGTCTTTGTTCTTTCTCATGCTCGTAAATCAATGAGGATGAAACCGAGTAAACTTTTATCACTTTTTCAGACTCGTAAAGGTTATACAAAAAAGGAACCCCTAGAGTTCCCTTTAAGCTCTTTTCAGACTCTCTAAACATGAAAAGATCGTCGAGCGATCCTGTTCTTTTCACACTCGTTAAAGTATTATAAAACACGTATGTTGAGCGATAGTTTATCTCTTTTTCGGTCTCATCGGACTACTTTATGAAAAAGGAACTGAGAGAGTTCTCTTTAAGTGTTTTTTAGACTCTCTAAACATGAAAAACCCCTGAGTTTTATTTCTTTGGACTCGTTAAACAAACATCGAAAGGCCCATATGGGACCGAACCATTCCTTCCTAGGGTTCGTTCAACATACTCTGAGGGACTCATCCAAAGGATGAAATTACATTACAAGCATATGTTATCCTCCTCAAGCTTGTGTAAAAATAAAGAGGTACTCGCCAGAAATGGTGGGGGGAAATTGGGAAAGAAATGTATCTACACTTGTATTCTATGGAAGAGTCACCTTTGAACATGACACCCTTTCACTCGCTTTGTGTCTATCTTGGAAAATCGCTTGTCTCTTGGTCATACTCCTTTATAAGATTACAATTGGTATGTGATTCCTGTTGTTGAGTCAGTGTTTCCAAGACAGTTGTTGTGTCGTCAATATGTTCAAAGAGATGTTCAACCCAGAAATCCTTCTATTGCGTAGGCCATTTCTGCAGTCCTTAAGCCTTTTATTGCATCGACCATCCCTGAGTCAGTCTTGAATCACTTGTTACTATGATCTACTTCAAATCTTGTTACATGTTTCATGTCATTGATGTGGGATACATCAAGGCCCTCCTGTGACGAGTTTTTTCCTGTCAACTTCAACTCATTATCCAAGAATTAGACTTAGAAACTAATTGGTACCTTGGAACTTGCTTGCCTCAATGGTAGGTTTCCTCGCTTTCGACAGTGGGTTTTCATTATTGACCCTTGATCGGAAGGTTTCACTGAGTGTTCGACCTCAACTCATTAATTAACATTCATTGGATTGTAGTAGAGTACCTTGGGATTCATTGACATTAATGGTAACTTCCCTCACACTTGTTAATGGTATACAATAATGACCAGTAATCAGGTGGTTTCTACCATGTTCGACTTTAGCACCTGTAATCACATGGCCAGATTCATACTATAGAGTGGTCGAGATGAAGACCCTAGATCTTTTCTGACAGATTCAGGTTGCGTTGGAGCATATTCAATTTGTATTGTTGCATAGATCCACATTGTATGTCTCATGGCTATGTTCAAATTTGAGTCTTTAACACATAGATCCACAATGTATTTTTGGTGGCAATGTTCATATTTGAGTCATATTGGCATGGATCCACGGTGTATGTTTGGTGTCCATGACCTGTCTTACTTAACATGGATCTTCACATGTCGACATTTATGCTTTGAGTCATTTGTATTCTGAGTATGGGAATACCTACCCCAGTGATGATATATTATTGTACTGTATTTCCTTGTTTGTTGGCAGGTTTCTGACCGACTGTTACTTGTTCCCTACACACACTCAACAAAGTATATCAGCTATCACTCTGTTCTAACTTCATACTTTGGGGGGCTCTCTGTTACACATTATTTTCGTCACCACTATGACCGTTAATGATGTCAACCTATATGTTGCCTTCAGAGGGGTCAGTGGCCTGAATTCCTGAAGAAAGAAGGGAGAAGAACTTTGCCTGAGAGAAGAAATTGGATTTTCCTTTGTAAAAACCCTAATAAGGAGGATTTATATAGGTTTCTCTATACATAGGGTGCGGAAATGCTTGATTTTTGTAGGTTTCAGTCTAGCTAGGTCGCAGAGTTTCCGCAGGCTGCACTATAGCTATGGTGCGGAGACCTCCTGTACATGGGAAAAATGAGCATCTTCTCGATGCTTCTAGAAGGACAAGCTTCTATGGTGTGGTGGCCTCTGAATGGTTTGGATCTTACTCGCTTTCATGATTTAGTGTGATCATCCTAACCTCCTCACCTTATCCTCTTCTACTTATAAAAGGAGAGGAGCTCTCATGGAGAAAGTTAGCTTGATTGAGTTGGATTGAGCTTGGGAAAATTATATTGGCTTTGAGCTTTGCTTTGTCAAGATAGATTGTGAGTAGCTATCATATCCATGGTCTTAGAATCCTTGGAGCAAGAAGTGTGTGGGAAGCAAGAAACTGTTGGAAGGAACCTGACGACATCAAGGCATCTAGTTGTATCTTTCTTCCACATTATATAATACAGTGGCATGTTTCTTTCCCATAAAATCATAAGAATTTTATTACATGACTCCTTGATCACATGTTTAGGTTTTCATTGAATCTACTATAGTTTCTTTCACTTTGGTTGGTTTGTGTCATTGCAGATTTGATCTCACAAGAGCATCGGAGTGAAGCAGGGACAATAAAGACATAAGGAAGCGATATTCAAAGGTATGTCACTCATCCTTTCTTTGATGATAGATTCGATGATTAGAGCCTAGGGAAAACGCCATGTTCTGTCTCGTTTTGTTCTAGATCTAGGTGGATCTAGGGGGATTAGTTTATGTCTGCATTTACCGATTTATCCCACAACAAAATTGGCGACTCCAACCTCTAGACTCCATGTTGAAGTTAAGCCGCTAGTTTCTTAAGTTGGGGGCTAGGTACCAACCATCCCTTTGTTATGCTCTGGGAAGTCCAAGCACAGATTTCTATGGTTCAAGCTTGTGTAAAAATGAAACCACCTACCTCAAGCATAGTTTCCTCTGGTTCAAGCTTGTGTACAAATGAAACCAAGTCCAAGCATAGTTTTGTTTAGTTTTTAAAGCTTAAGTAAAAATGAAAACAATCCAGAGCTTAGTCTTTGTTCTTTCTCATGCTCGTAAATACATGAGAATAAGTTACCGAGATTAGTCTTTGTTCTTTCTCATGCTCGTAAATCAATGAGAATGTAACCGAGTAAAATTTTATCACTTTTTCAAACTCGTAAAGGTTATAGGAAAAAGGAACCCCCTAGAGTTCCCTTTAAGCTCTTTTCAGACTCTCTAAACATGAAAATATCACTGAGCGATCTTGTTCTTTTTGCACTCATTAAAGTATTAGAAAACATGTCTGTTGAGCGATAGTTTATCTATTTTTCATTCTCATCAGACTACTTTACGAAAAAGGAACTGAGAGAGTTCTCTTTAAGTGTTTTTCAGACTCTCTAAACATGAAAAACCCCTGAATTTTCTTTCTTTTGACTCGTTAAATAAACATCGAAAGGCCCATATGGGACCGAACCACTCTTTCCTAGGGTTCGTTAAACATACTCCGAGGGACTCATCCGAAGGATGAACTTACATTACAAGCATATGCTATCCTCGTCAAGCTTGTGTAAAAATAAAGAGGTACTCGCCATAAATGGTGGGTGGAAATTGGGAAAGAAATGTATCTACACTTGTATTCTATGGAAGAGTCACCTTTGAACATGAAACCCTTTCACTCGCTTTGTGTCTAGCTTGGAAAATCGCTTGTCTCTTGGTCATACTCCTTTATAAGATTATAAATTGGTATGTGATCCATGTTGTTGATTCTGTGTTTCCAAGACAGTTGTCGTGTCGTCAATATGTTCAAAGAGATGTTCAACCCAGAAATCCTTCTATTGCATCGGCCATTTCTGCAGTCCTTAAGCCTTATATTGCGTTGGCCATCCCTGAGTCATTCATGAATCACTTGTTACTTGGATCTACTTCAAATATTGTTACCCATTTCATGTCATTGATGTGGGATACATTAAGGCCTTCTTGTGACGAGTCTTTTCCTATCGACTTCAACTCATTATCCAGGAATTAGACTTAAAAACTAATTGGTACCTTGGAACTTGCATGCCTCAATGGTAGGTTTCCTCGCTTTCGACAGTAGGTTTTCAGTATTGACCCCTGATCGGAAGGTTCCGCCGAGTGTTCGACCACAACTCATTGATTCACATTTGTTGAATTGTACTAGAGTAGCTTGGGATTCACTGACATTAATGGTGATTTCCCTCGCACTTGTTAACGGTATACACTAATGACCGGTAATCAAGTGGTTTCTACCATGTTCAACTTGAGCACCTATAATCACATGGCCATATTTGTACTATAGAGTGGTGGAGATGAATACCCTGGATCTTTTATGAGAGATTCAGGTTGCGTTGGAATATATTCAGTTTGTATTGTTGCATAGATCCACATTGTATGTCTCGTGGATATGTTTAAATTTGAGTCTTTAACGCATAGATCCACAATGTATTTTTGGTGGCTATGTTCAGATTTTAGTCATATTGGCATGGATCCACAATGTATGTTTGTTTTCCATGACCTGTCTTACCTGACATGGATATTCGCATGTCGACATTTATGCTTTAATTCATTTGTATTCTAAGTATGGGAATTCCTACCTCAGTGATGATATATTATTGTACTGTATTTCCTTGTTTGTTGGCAGGTTTCCGACCGACTGTTCCTTGTTCCCTACACACACTCGAAAAAGTAAATCAGCTATCACTCTGTTCTAACTTCATACTTTGGGGGGCTCTCTGTTACACACTATTTTCATCACCACTATGACCGTTAATGATGTAAACCTATATGTTGCCTTCAAAGGGGTCAGTGGCCTGAATTCCTGAAGAAAGAAGGGACAAGAAATTTACCTGAGAGAAGAAATTGGATTTTCCTCTGTAAAAACCCTAATAAGAAGGATTTTCGCAGGTTTCTCTATACATAGGGTGTGGAAATGCCTGATTTTCGCAGGTTTCACTATAGCTAGGTTGTGGAGTTTCTACAGACTACATTATAGCTAGGGTGCGGTGGCCTCCTGTACATGGGAAAAACAAGCATCTTCTTGATGCTTATAGAAGGAGAAGCTTCTATGGTGAGGTGGCCTCCAAATGGTTTAGATCTTACTCACTTTCATGATTTAGTGGGATCATCCTAACATTCTCACCTTATCCTCTTCAACTTATAAAAGGAGAGGAGCTCTCATGGAGAAAGTTAGCTTGATTGAGTTGGATTGAGCTTGGGAAATTTATGTTGGCTTTGAGTGTTTCTTTGTCAAGATAGATTGTGAGTAGATATCAGATCCATGGTCTCAGAATCCTTGGAGAAAGAAGTGTGTGGGAAGCAAGGAACGGTTGGAAGGAGCCTGACGACATCAAGTCATCTGGTTGTATCTTTCTTCCACATTATATAATACAGTGGCATGTTTCTTTCCCATAAAATCATTAGCATTTTATTACATGACTCCTTGATCACATGTTTAGGTTTTCATTGAATCTACTATAGTTGCTTTCACTTTGGTTGGTTTGTGTCATTGTAGATTTGATCTCACAAGAGCACCGGAGCGAAGCAGGGACAACAAATACATAAGGAAGCAATATTCAAAGGTATCTCACTCATCCTTTATTTGATGATAGATTCGATGATTAGAGCCCAGGGAAGGCGCCATGTTTTGTCTCATTTTGTTATAGATCTAGGTGGATCTAGGGAGATTAGTTTATGTTCGCATTTACCGATTTATCCAATAACAAAGTGGGAATTTGTTGGTTGTGGAGCCTGATTATCTTCTTGATTCAGAGGTTTATTTAAGTCGTGATTGGACCCCATTCCCTAACGGGGGTTTGGGGGAGCTTTCCCCCCCAAAACTATCTCCATGGAGGTCTAGGGGGGGGAATGACAATTTTTGTAGCCTCCCCTGGCAGAGGATTCAGGGGCAGCACCCCCGAAGCGAAATTTTGGGAAAAATTGGCTTGTAAAATATTGTAATTTCATAGTCAATCTAGACCGTTCATTATAAGGTCACAAATCTGACGGTAGAAGTTATTTTAGGGTTTTCTTCCCTAGAAGGCAACCCTCTCTTATGAGGGAATTTTATTGTGGCTGTGTAATATCGTGAATATTGTATTATGAGAGAGGAGACTGTGAAAGAAAGAAGAGGAAGTTACTGTGGGTGTGTTGTAGGTTGTATGCCTTCATTTTGTTGGATAATAAAAAGGAAGGACTTGGAAATTTCTCTGATGGACATAGCCCACACCGAGTGAACCACTTATATCTGTGTCTCTATTGTGTTGTGTATCTTCTGTGTTTTATTTCTACATTTGTTTTATTATATTGCTCCACGATCCTATTTTTCTAATAGAGTTTTGTTAGCATTTAGTTAAATGGTAACTATCCCATCATTACCAGGCCAGTTGGAGCATCATTGATTCACTAGTAATAGAGCCAATGAACCATCGCTTGTTAAGATCCAGTTGGAGCATCATTGATTCATTAGTAACAGGGCCAATGAAGCATCACCTGTTGAGATCCAGTAATAGGGCTAATTAAAAATAATGGTAAATGATAAGCTCTAGACTGGCAAGGGCTTACTTGGTGGACTGTGCTCATGCTTGTCGTAATGGAACTATGGAGTATTAATTTCCTCTATTTATGTTGATGTGCTTGCTTTGATATTGACTTCCACCCATGATCTATCAATTGGGTGACTAACTTACTTCTTACGATATTTTTGTTTGTTTGAAAAAAAATCGGTCCAAGCATGTACAATAGCAATGGTTTGTGCATCTAGACACAATATTGCAAGCAAGATGGGATCAGGATGCAGTAAGGCGGTGTAGTCTATACGGGATCACAATGTAGTGACGCGTTGGTAGTCTATAGAGCTAACATCCTAGCAGCAGTGTTGAAGTTGATGAGACAACTAGCAGATGAACTCTGAGAATGATTGAGGCATGCCATGTATTCCTTTTGAGAAGATCTATGTTGCTACTCTAATGTACTATTAAAGCTCCAAGCTATGCATTTATTGTACAACTTTGACATATTGCCAATGCCCTGAACAACATGTAGTGCATTTATAAAGTTATTGCAGAGCTAATAAAATATTAATCAAGACACAATGGGTTAATCAATACACCCAATGGGATCGAGCACTGCATTACCAATTGTAGTGTCCCCAAGGCTGAGCCCTATTGTAAATCATGTCTATGAAGTATAAAGCTTGCATTATGAATTGTAATTATGTTTTATAGGCTGGTGATCCAAGTTTATATAAGCTGGTGGGCTTATGTGTTATTAGGTCGAAGAGCCTAAGTGTTAAGGCCAGGAGCTTGCTTTTGTATATGTAATCATGTAGAACATTAATAAAAAAATATAAACACCGCTGCGTGCATACCGACCACGATGAATGAGTGATGGGGGACTAAGCTTCCACAGAATGGGTAAGGGATTGGGGGCTGGAAGGTTGGAAAGAGAGGCTAAGTGTTGAGCCTAGGGGCTTAAGTCCTTGGGAATAATATTTTAATATTATTCCAAAATCCATGTGAAATATATGTTTTGTCCTAAGTTTATGGAGAGGAACGCATGCTGATGGAGTGCATGTAGTTTCATGGGTGACATGTGTCGACCCAGGCACATGCAGTTAAAAACTGCAGAAGTCAGTCGTGGAGTGGGTCAGTCATTCTATCATCCTCCGCTGAGTTCACTATGATGTCGGTCTGAACCCGTTTTACCTCTGCGTTTGCATTTGCTTACCCACGAACTGTGAAGGAAACCCTCATGGGAAAATTGTTTGCTCTTGCATTTTCCCATTTTCCATCCTCCGTCTGAACTGGCGGGTGTCCATGATCAACCTTTGTTTCGGTGTTTGCTCTAGGGAATCCTTACCTGAACCGTTAAGTCTCTGCGTGGGATCTTTGTACACCCTCATGCATCTCCGAAACCTGAGCCGTGAGTTTGTCATGTATTGTTGGTTGGGGAAAACTGAATGTCCCGTAATTGTTGAGCCTTATTATGCTGTAGCATCTTTCTCTCGCCAGTTTTGGGAAGCCCGTGTCTATGTTTCCAGTGGACTATTGTGGTCACGCAGCGCTTGACTGCATGTGGCTTGCGGACCATTGTATGTTCGTGTGGAGCCTCATGGTTGTCCGACTGTGTTGGAAATCGAGTTGAAGGAAACAGGTTGTCTGGCCTGTGTGTAACACTCTCTCCATGTGAGGGAGGTGGTTGTGGTTGAAAAGGCAGTCTGTCGGGCCTGTGAGAAGTTATTTCCAGGTGAAGGAGTCTGTTGGGAAGTGGTATTCTTCCAGAGAGAGTCCAGCACCAGCTACGAAGCTCTAAGACTTCCTGATCCGGCCTGTTGTCGAGACCCAGAGAGGGAGGTGAAGCACTGATGGACTGTGCTTGTGAAGGTGTATACTCCCGGGCGAAACAGGCATGTGGGGAATGAGAGTCTATGAGTAGTGTGTGTAAGAAGGCATCCTAGGAAGAATCCTTCCAGTTATTCTATGCAGATTTCCCTATAACCACAGCCTAGACTAGGATTCCTTGCCTTGGGTGGAGCTTAGTCCTAGCTCGGGGGTGACCCACTACTGAGCATGATGAGCAGCGTGGTCTAAGGCTGGGAGGTTCGTGGAAGGCCTACACATAGTTGATGGAATTACCACAGTTTCAAAGATAAGTATCAGCTTATGCTTAATATTATGATTTGCATGCCTGTGATGCTTATATGTATCATGTACTATGTTGTGCATATGAATTATTGTTAATGCCAAGGATTATTTATGTTAGCAGTAATCTTGTGCTTACTCTAAGTTAAATGTGTTTAATTTGATTTAAATGCATGTTATTAATTAAGTATGAGAATGGTGTTGTTTCGCTTAGTAGCATTTGCCCGACCAATGGGATGACGGCCCGAGGGGGGCGTTACAGTATGGTATCAGAGCCTAGTTTTTGTTAGAAAAACAGGACCGCGAAGCAATAAAATAAAACAAATGTAGAAACAAAACACAGAAGACACACAATACAAGAGAGACACAGATTTACATGGTTCACCCAGTGTCGGCTACGTCCACCAGAGAAATTGTCAGGTCCTTCCTTTATTATTATCCAACAAATGAAGGGATACAACCTACAACAAAACCCGATGTAACTTCCTCTTCTTTCTCTCACAGTATCCTCTCTCAAAATACAATATTCACCACCAATCATAGCCGCAATACATTTGCCTCATAAAAGAGGGTTTCCTTCTAGGGCAAAAAACCCTAACATAATCTCTACCGTTAGATCTGTGACCTTATAATGAACGGTCCAGATTTACAATGAAATTACAATATATTTTTATAAGGCAATTTTTACTTCGGGGGCTTCGCCCCCGAACCCCTGCTGGGGGCCCGCTTTCCCCCAGACCCCCCAGTCGGGCGGATAGGCCCCCCGGACCCCGCAGAGGGGGTACCCCCCCTCTGCACTCCCCCGCGTGGAAGAGTGTACATACTTCTGGGGTGTAAATACTTCATGGGGTATAAACACGGCTGAAAGTAAAAGACCTATAAATCAGGAAGATAA
>ML779298.1:424808-439313 GCA_009831015.1 Picea engelmannii | reverse complement strand
AAAAAACCCTAACATAATCTCTACCGTTAGATATGCGACCTTATAATGAACGATCCAGATTTACAATGAAATTACAATATACTTTTATAAGGCAATTTTTGCTTCGGGTGCTTTGCCCCCGAACCCTCGCTGGGGGCCCGCTTGCCCCCAAACCCCCCAGTCGGGCGGATAGGCCCCCCGGACCCCGCAGAGGGGTACCCCCCATCTGCACTCCTCCGCGTGGAAGAGTGTACATACTTCTGGGGTGTAAATACTTCATGGGGTATAAACACGGCTGAAAATAAAAGACCTATAAATCAGGAAGAAAATCAGGCTCCACAAGCAACAGTTTCAACGCTGAGCCTGGATGGGCCAGATAAGTGGTCTTTGGACAGTGGTTTTGAGAGGGAAATTGTGTCTAGAGGACTAATTTCAGACCTCAGAATGTTTATGAGTGTCAACGGACTACTTGATCGTTTTACAAAGCTCAGGAGGTGTAGCGGTATTATAAAACTACAACTGGTGTGGTATATGGCCACAGGGAGAGAGAGAACTCCACACCATAAGTGTTGGATCAAGTAGATAAAGGTTTAGAAGGAGGGTACCAAGTCATTGGCCAGAAGTCCCTGAGAAGCAGAGTTGGACGGTCAGAATTCTCTGTGGGGAACTTGCAGAATCATGAGGGATGTAAGATGGCCAGAAGTTGCAAGGTGGTTAGTGGATGGAGAAACTCGCCATCCTAGGATCCAGAATAAATGTGGGTCATTGATCATGGTTGGTTTGAACCGTTGGATCATTTCGTGAATTCAGGGATCGTGAACTTGGAGCGTAGGCCAAATTCTTGGTCACTCCAAGTCCCAAATCGCGAAAGAGATTAACAAGGGTAGAATCGGACGGAGGAGCGCTTCCAGGAAGAAGTGTTGAAATCCCATGAGCCGTCAGATCAGGGGAGGCTCACAGTCATTGATCACATACATGAATTTCCATATCGGAATTCAGGGATTGAAGAAACAAGAGATTTGGAGTCGTTGCATCGTGAACTCCCAGTTACCGAAAACCCGAAACCCCGAAATCTTGAAACGATCTACACCGTAGATTGCAAGAGAGGAACTTAACCATTGGATCAAGTGGATGAATAGACTGTAATTTCAGAATTTCAGCAAACGGAAGTTCGAGATGTGTAGATGTACGAACTCCTGATGCCCGAAACTCCGAAACGAAAAGTGAAAGTGATGGGACCCTATGACGTCGTCGGAAGTGATGTGGACCTTCTTAAGGACACCATGTGTCACTACCTTGGTTGGCGAAAGTTGTGTTGTGGGCCCAGGGGGAGAGAGGTCGAAATTTCAAGAGTCGGGAGTTGGAGAGGGAAGGGAGTGCGAGAACCTTTGGGACCAAAACCCCGAAACCCAAAACCCCGAAGCCCCGAAATATCGAAACCCGAAGTTTCGTTTGGAGAACCTTGTAGCACATAGAAGTTAAGCGTTTGATCACGGCTCATGGATGCATGGGTTGGGGACTAAGAAAACGGGGGCTATCACCGAAAATTGCAGAGCCAAACAGAGCTTAGAAAATTCATGGAATCGAAACATTTTCTTATTCGCGTTGGTTTATGAATGTTGTAGTTTTATTAAGGGTTTAAGGCCTGACAAACTTCGGTTGATTGCACGTTGTGTGTGCAGAGTTCAACGAGTGTCAGGACAGTCGCGAATCGACGTCGAGTATAGAAATGGAAGAGGTGTTGATTGCCTCCAATTCAGAGAAGGAAGGGATGTCAACTTGGGAGTCTAAGGATCGAACTCCAATGGGCACGAAAGAGAATTGGATAAGGAAGAACATATGATAAAAATCATTGAAATATTGCAAAGAGATTCCCAGGCTCGCCGAGCTGATAGTCGAAATCTCATGAGGGTCAAGGATCGACAAAGTAAATTCAACTTAAATATGTTGAAGATCCTGGAAAGAATAGAAAGGAAATTGGAAAAGGAGAGTGACACAAGCAAAACAGGGAGTCGCAGGACCCCTGAGAGAAAAAAGAAGATCGAGGATTGGTAGCAGACATCGTCGTCACTCCCCAAAGCATTCTGATAAGGAAGAACACAATAGTTCAAGCCCATCCCCTACCAGAAAACACCGAAGATGTCGAGTGGATGAATTGAAAGGGGAGATGAACAAGATTAATCCTCCTACGTTTGATGGAGAACATAAGAAGGAGGAAGATGCCGAAACATGGTTTCTTAGCATGATGAAATATTTCCAACTACAGAATTATTCCTCTCATACAGAAGGAAGAATTGCGATGTATCAACTAAAAGGAAAAGCATCCATGTGGTGGGATCATCTTGTGCAGGTGTAGCACGTTAGAGACAAAGATATCACATGGAAGGAATTCAAGAGGTATTTCGAGAGGAAATACCTAACTAAAAGATACTATGACAGAAAGATGAAGGAGTTCTTCGAACTCAAGCTGGGAAGCATGAACATTAATGAATACGAACGAAGGTTTTTGGAATTACTTAAGTATGTTCCATTCATCAAAGATGAGGCTGTCAAGATTCAGAGGTATCTGAGTGGACTGCCACCTCCCATTGGTGACAAGATTCAATACGATGATCCTAAGACTATGGAAGAAAAAATAAGAAGAGCGAAATGTTTGTATGAGCAGCAAAGAGAAAAGACTACCTTTTGGAAGGCTTGGGTTGACCAGAAGAAGTTTAAGAAAGAACAGAGGTAGAAGAGAAACAAACCTCCCTTTTTCAAAAATAGTCCTCAAGGACATCCATCATTTAGAGAGTCGAGAATGGCTGAAGTGGGGGAACAAAGGTCGAGATAGACACCCGTTCAGTGTTGGGGCTGTAAAGAGAACCACAAGTACAGAGATTGTCCCCATAAAAATGGCAAAGCAAGAGTTGTCCATAATGTTCAACAAGCTGAAACAGTGGAGGACATGGGCAGTAGAATGCCAAGGATCTATGTGGCCTTGGACAACAAGCAAGCTGAATTTCAGTCGCACATGATTGAAGTGGAAGGTATGATTAACAACCAACCATTTATTATTTTAATTTATTCAAGGGCTAGCCATAGTTATATAGACCCTAGAGTGGTGGAAAGTTTCCATTTATCAAGAAGCAAACATGAAAAGTCTTGGTTAGTGCAGTTGGCTATAGGAACCAAGAGGAAAGTCATTGAGTTGGTTAAGTCATGTCCTATGGACATGAAGGGATTGAGCACGAAGGCTGAATTGAATATTCTACCTTTAGGATCTTATGATTGTTTAATTGGGATGGACTAGTTGGACCAGCACCATGCCCTCCTGGACTGTCGTAACAAGGAATTTACATACCTGGATGAGGAGGGGAATCAGAAAATAGTCCAAGGAATTCCCAGGGTTGTGGTTGTTAAAGAAATCTCAATAATGCAGTTGAAAAAATGCTACATGAAAGGTTGTCAATTGTTTATAGCCCGTGTGGAGGAAGCATCCAGAGATGAAGTCTCAAATATTGGAGACCGTGTGGTACTAACAGAGTTTGAAGACGTATTTCAGGAGGTACCCAGACTACCTCTAAAGAGAGATATCGATTTCTCTATAAATTTGATGCCTGGAGCAACTCCAGTGTCGAAAGCTCCTTATAGAATGAGTACGCCAGAGCTGAAAGAGTTGCAATTGTAGCTTGAAGAGATTCTAAAGAAGGGGTAAATTTGCCCAAGCGTGTCACCTTGGGGTGCCCCGGTCCTATTCGTGAAGAAGAAGGACAGAACGTTGAGGTTGTGCATTGATTTCAGACAGTTGAACAAAGTAACTGTCAAGAACAAGTATCCTCTGTCGAGGATCGACGATCTTTTCGATCAATTGAAAGGTGCGAAAATATTTTCGAAGATAGATCTCAGATCGAGATATCACTAGGTAAGAATAAAGGATGAAGACATCCGCAAGACCGCCTTTAGAACAAGGTATGGTCATTATGAGTTCACAGTGGTACCATTTGGGCTATCGAACGCACCTGTTGTTTTTATGTGCTTGATGAATGGTGTATTCAGGGACTATCTAGACAAGTTTTCCATAGTCTTCCTGGATGACATTTTGGTGTATTCCATGTCAGAGGAAGAGCATGAACAACACATGAGGATGGTGTTGCAAGTATTGAGAGAACACCGGTTGTATGTCAAGTTGAGAAAATGTTCATTTTATCAAAGGCAAATCCATTACTTGGGCCACATTATTTCAGAAGAAGGGATCGTTGTGGATCCTGAGAAGGTTAAGGCCATCAAAGAATGGTCAGCGCCAAGGAATGTGGTGGAAGTTAGATCCTTTATGGGTCTAGCGGGCTATTACAGAAGGTTTATCGCAGGGTTCTCAAAGATAGCTAACCCTATCACTTCCTTGCAAAGGAAGGAGAAAAATTTTCAGTGGACTGAAGAGTGTGAAAAAAGTTTCCAGCGATTGAAGCAGTTGTTAACCAGCACTCCAATCTTGAGGATTGCAGATCCAAATGTGGATTTCATGGTGTGCACAGATGTGTGTAAAGAAGGTTTGGGAGGAGTTCTCAGTCAGAATGGATTTGTAATCTCTTATGAGTCCAGGAAGCTAAAAGAGCACAAAAAGAATTATGCCACTCACGATTTGGAGTTGGCAGCAATCGTTAACGCTCTGAGGAAATGGAGACATTACCTCATGGGAAGGAGATTTGAATCGAGAACGGACCACAACAGTCTGAAATATTTGTTTGATCAACCAACCTTAAATGCTAGACAAAGTAGGTGGCTGGAATTTCTGTGTGAGTACGACTTTGAGATCAAGCATATCAAAGGAAAGGAGAATAAAGTCGTTGATGCACTCAGCAGGAGGGTGCATGAATTACATGCTACAACCATTAGCATGTATTGGACTGATATTAAAGGCAAAATTCTGGAGGCTGCAAATGTAGATCTGCAGTACAGAGAATTGGTAGCCAAGCTACAACAGGGTAAGATGCCACAGAAGATGGAAATTTATAAATTGGAAACAGATGGAATATTGTTGTACAAGAACATAATTTTGTACCCAATGTCTAGTGCTTGAAACAGATGATTTTGCAGGAGATGCATAATGTGCCTTATGCAGGGCACCTTGGATATCAGAAAACAGTAGCAGCGGTCAAGAGCCATTACTTTTGACCGGGTATGAAGAGAGAGATTGTTGAATACATCACCAGATGTATGGAGTGCCAGAAAGTTAAAGCTGAGCATAGGCACCCATCAGCGTTGTTGCAACCTTTACCCATTCCTGAGTGGAAGTGGGAAGTAGTAACGATGGATTTTATTACAGGATTGCCCAGAACAAGCAAGCTGCATGATTCGATCATGGTGGTGGTGGACAAGCTTACAAAAGTTGCCCATTTTATTCCACTGAAAACTACTCACAAGGCAGCAGATGTTGTTGATATTTTCATAAAGGAAGTGGCACGATTGCACGAAATTCCTAAAACGATTGTGTCTGACAGAGACCCAAAATTCACCTCGAATTTCTAGAAAGGATTGTTCAAAGGATTCAGAACGAATCTGAACTTTAGTACAGCTTATCATCCAGAGTCTTATGGATAGACAGAGAGGGTGAACAGAGTAATAGAAGACATACTGAGAATGTATGTGATGGACAAACCATCAAGATGGGAAGACTACCTGCACTTGGTAGAATTTGCCTACAAAAGTGGGTATCATGCATTGTTGAAGATGAGCCCATTTGAAGCACTTTATAGAAGAAAGTGCAATACTCTAGTGAGATGGGATAATCCAGCTAATAGAGCAGTAGTTGGGCCAGAGTTGCTCAAGGAGATGGAGGACCAAATGATAAAAATTAAGCAGAATTTGAAAGCTACCCAGGATAGGCAGAAAATATATGTTGATAAGAATAGAACCCACAGAGAGTTCAAAGTGGGTGATCATGTTTTCCTGAAAGTGAAAGCTAACACGAGCTCCCTGAAGCTGGGAATTTGTGCCAAGTTGGCAGCTAGATTTTGTGGGCCATTTGAAATCCTAGAAAGAATTGGGCCAGTTGCATATATGCTTGCATTACCTGCATAAAAGATTGTACATAATGTGTTTCATGTTTCATTACTTAAGAAATATATACCAGATGCTAATCATGTTATCGATTGGAATGTGATTCAGGTGGAACAAGAAGGTGTCCTACAAGTGCATTTTGTGCGCATATTCGACAGGAAAAACAAACAACTCTGGAATTGAGCTATAGGGCTTGTAAAGGTCTAGTGGACCCGGTACGGTCTTGAGGACATGACATGGGAGCATGAAGATGTTTTGTGGGCAGAGTACCTGCATCTTTTTGAAAATTTTGAAAATCTTGCAGATGGAGTGTAAAGTTGCATTGAGGAAAGTGCAAAAATAAGGGGAGGGGATTGTAATGTCCCCAAGGTCGAGCCCTGTTGTAAATCATGTCTATGAAGTATAAAGCTTGCATTATGAATTGTAATTATGTTTTATAGGCTGGTGAGCCAAGTTTATATAAGCTGGTGGGATTATGTGTTATTAGGCCGGAGAGCCTAAGTGTTAAGGCCGGGAGCCTGCTTTTATATATGTAATCATGCAGAACATTAATAAAAAAATATAAACACCACTGTGTGCAGACCGACCATGATGAATGAGTGATGGGGGACTAAGCTTCCACATAATGGGTAAGGGATTGGGGGTTGGAAGGTTGGAAAGAGAGTCTAAGTGTTGAGCCTAGGGGCTTAAGTCCTTGGGAATAATATTTTAATATTATTCCAAAAGCCATGTGAAATATATGTTTAGTCCTAAGTTCCTGGAGAGGAACTCATGCTGATGGAGTGCATGCAGCTTCATGGGTGACATGTGTCGACCCAGGCACATGCAGTTAAAAACTACAGAAGTCAGCCATGGAGCGGGTCGGTCATTCTGTCATCCCCCGTTGAGTTCACCGTGATGTCGTTCTGAACCTGTTTTGCCTCTGCATCTACATTTGCTTACCCGCGCACCATGAAAGAAACCCTCATGGGAAAATTGTTTGCTCTTGCATTTTCCCATTTTTCATCCTCCGTCTGAACTGGCAGGTGTTCATGATCGACCTCTGTTTCGGTGTTTGTTCTAGGGAATCCTTACCTGAACTGTTAAGTCTCTGCGTGGGATCTCTGTACACCCTCATGCATCCCCAAAACCTGAGTCGTGAGTCTGTCATGTATTGTTGGTTGGGAAAAACCGAATGTCCCATAATTGTTGAGCCTTGTTATGTTGTAGCATCTGTCTATCACCCATTTTAGGAAGCTCGTGTCTGTGTTTCCAATGGACTGTTGTGGTCGCGCAGTGCTTGACTATGTGTGGCTTGAAGACCATTGTATGTTCATGTGGAGCCTCGTGGTTGCCCGACTGTGTTGGAAATTGAGTTGAAGGAAACAGGTTGTCTGGCCTGTGTGTAACACTCTCTCCAGGTGAGGGAGGTGGTTGCGGTTGAAGAGGCAGTCTGTCAAGTCTGTGAGAAGCTATTTCCAGGTGAAGGAGTCTACTGGGAAGTGGTATTCTTCCAAAGAGAGTCCAGCACCAGCTACGGAGCTCTAAGACTTCCTGATCTGGCCTGTTGTTGAGACCCAGAGAGGGAGGTGAAGCACTGATGGACTGTGCTTGTAAAGGTGTATACTCCCGAGCGGAACAGGCATGCGGGGAATGAGAGTCTGTGAGTAGTGGACGTAAGAAGGCATCCTGGGAAGAATCCTTCCGATTATTCTGTGCAGATTTCTCTGTAACCTCAGCCTAGACTAGGATTCCTTGCCTTGGGTGGAGCTTAGTCCCAGCTCGGGGGTGACCCACTGCTGAGCATGATGAGCAATGTGGTCTGAGGCTGGGAGGTTCGTGGAAGGCCTGCACGTAGTTGGTGGAATTACCATGGTTTCAAAGATAAGTATCAGCTTAAGCTTAATATTATGTTTTGCATGCCTGTGATGCTTATATGTATCATGTATTCTGTTGTGCATATGAATTATTGTTAATGCTAGGGATTATTTATGTTACCAGTAATCTTGTGCTTACTCTGAGTTAAATGTGTTTAATTTGATTTAAATGCATGTTATTAATTAAGTATGAGAAAAATGTTGTTCCGCATAGCAGCGTTTGCCCGGCGAGTGGGATGACGGCCCAGGGGGGCGTTACATCAATGCACGCCATCACAACTGTAATAAGACTTAAAAGTTGAAGTCAAATCGCGTTGCAGAAAAAAAAAAAAAAAAATATATATATATATATATATATATTAATCACAATAAAATTATTATTGACACTAACCTATGTTCAACATTGGAATAGGAAAAAAAATAAAGTCAAAGTTTGAACTAATGGCCATTCAATGAGGAAATCATTGCTATAGTCCCTTAGAATTTGGCGGGGACTCATAAGTGCATATTTGGTGCAGCTTTTAGAGTTTTACTAGGGAATTTATTGTGCAAGAACAATTTATTAATGGATGAAGCAAATATTAATGAATATACCATTTGCTAATAACATACATATGCTATGATAATATCAAGGAAAATTTTAAAAGTTTTCCTCAACTAGCGCGACGCTCTACTAGTTGAAGCCCTAGTTCGCCACCTCCACGCTTCGGCCTCCCCTATGGCATCCTCGGATCCGAACCCTAATCCTCCCCTAGATTTCCTCGATGAAGTAGACACCTTCAAGTCTCTGGAGGGCTTGCTTTGAAATCCTCCCACGCGACCTACTGCTTCCCAATTCGTGAAAAAACTGGACCAAATCCCAAAAGTGGCAATTCCATGCACAAAAGTGCAAAGAAAGGCTCTCTCCTTCGCCTCCAGATCACTCGTAGGTCAATTCATGGGGTTATGGCCTTCACCTCGACAAATCAACCTTTGGATTGAGTGGAACTGACACCTTTTGGTAAAGGGGCGCATGAATCACTTATTTTGTGGTAAGGGCTTCTATATTTTTTTACTTTGAGCATAAAGAAGATATAGATCTCATTTTTATAAATGGCCCTTACTTTTTCGGCCCAATAGGGTTATACCTAAACAAATGGACCCCAGAAAATGGCATTCCCTTAGTCATCCCAGCTTGGGTGTGGCTTTTGCACTTACCATTTCATTGTTGGGGAGACAAAGTTCTAAAAATCATCAGAGATGCATTGGGAAAATTTATCAATAGGGTTGAACCCAAATCTAATATGCATTCTTGTGCCAGGAATTGCATGGAAGTGGATCTAGAAAAAGGGCTCTCGGAGGCAATCAAGTTAAATCTAGATGACTAGACCTACATTCATAAGCTAGACTACAATAAAGTTCCATTCAAATTCAAGTATTGTCATGAATACAAACTTCCCCACTAGCAATCAAGTACAAGAAGCTAATGTCGCACAACAAGAAGAAGGTTGGAAGCAGGTTAGAAAGAAAGCTAACACTGGAAAAGGAACAGGCCCTGGCTTCGGATCTTCAGGATCTACCCTCAAACTAGGTTCCTCTCGCCAAAACCCTCCTGTCAAATACCTCCGCAAAAAATCCACCCCTAACCCTGCCATCAATCCCCCCACACCCATTCAAAAATCCTTTGAATCTCTAGTCGAACCATCCTCGAAGAAAAACCCCTCTCCTAGGCCTATGTTAAAACCTGTATCTTTTTCTGCCCCAACATTAAAAAGAATAACATAAGAATCAATCGATGAGGAATCCTCAAAGGAGGACACTCAAGAAGAGGAACCGCAAGAGCACGAATAATCTTTATCAAAATCGCAATCCAACCAAGATGTGGAGGAAGGGGAAATCCCCCCGGATAAACCCATAAAGTTTGGTCGGAGATCAAACAAAGAAGTTAGAGAAGAAACCATCAAAAGAAAATGCACAAGGTAAGCAACTATCTACAGAAAAATCCATGCATACTTCAACTCGTAGAGGAGTATCTAAAGGATCTGATCTCCCGACCCATGGAAGTCGGGCCTCCTCCACCCCCTGTCAATGAATCTCCCCTCATAGAACTGCAGTGGCTTTGGCAGTAAATCCAAAGCTGAAGCCCTAAGAGATCTCAAAACTATGGCCAACCCCTCAGTAATCCTTCTCTGGGAGACAAAAATGGAGGCATCAACGATCCTAGAAACAACAACAACAAAATTCCAATCCAGCGTTGGAGTAGTTGTAAGCTCTCAAGGAGCCTCTGGCGGCATAGAAACCCTCTAGGATGACCAGATCTGGGTTATTGAGGTAACTCTAGAAACTCAAACATGGCTTCTAACTGTTCTTAAAAATAAGGATTTGAGTAACATCATCTCAGTTATTAATGTTTGTATGCCCAACTCCTATAAGGACAAAACCACTTTCTGGAACTCTCTCTTTATGCTCAAAAACTCCATTGATATCTCTTCTTATATAATTGGTGGTGACTTCAACACCCATATTAACTCAGGGCAAAAGAAAGGAGGTAGTAAAATCAGAGACCCCTTCTTTGAAAATCTAATCGATCTCATCTCAAATTGGGATCTATAGGACGTCAAGACGTCTAAGGGAAAGTACATATGGAAAAATAGGCATTTAGACTCTACCATAGCAACTCAGCTTCATCGTTTCTTCATCAACAATAATTTCCTTTTCTCCCCCCAAGAAATCTCCTCCCATATCCTCCTGTCTGTCATCTTCGATCACAAGCCAATCTCCTTGAACTTCAATAACCCATATAACTTTGGCCCTCTACCCTTTCACTTTAATCTTTTCTGGATTGAAAACTCAATTATCCCACCCCTCATTCAAAAAATGTGGACCTCCCCTTTCTCTCGATATCTGAATTATATATGGGAATGCAAGCTAAAGGTAGTCAAAACAGCTTTCAAAGATTGGGTGAAAGCTTCCTATATCCCTCCACATCAAGAAAGACAAGAAAAGGTTGAACTTCTTTTGAAAGTTCAACAACGGTCAGAAGAAGAGGAAGTCATTGAATCACTTCTGAATCAAGAAAAAGAAGCCAATCAACAACTTCATCACTCCTTGTGTAGAGAAGAGGAACACTGGAGACTAAAGTCCAGAAGCCATTGGTTAAAAGCAGGGGACTCAAATACCTCCTTCTTCCACAAACAAGCACAAAATCAGAGGAAAAAAATACAGTTACTTCCATTCTTTCAAATACTGGACAACAACTTGATACCTTTGAACAAGTCAAAGAAGCAACCTTCTAACACTTTGATTCCTTATATAAGCATCCAAGCAATGAAGGAACAAATGAAGAAGCTCAAGAAATGTTATACAACATTCCAAACATAGTCTCTAAGCATGATAACAGTCAATTAGTCAGGAAGATAACAAAAGAAGAAATCGCCAAAGCAGTTTGGGACATGGACCCTAATAAAGCCCTTGGGCCTGACGGGTTTTCAATTAGATTTTACCGCTCCTTCTGGGCCAGCATAAAACAAGACCTAAAAAAATGTTGAACTACACCCTTCAAAAGCAGAAACGTGGAGGAGCCACAAATTCCACCTTCCTAACCCTCATTCCCAAAGAATCCAACCCCTCTAACTTCTCTCGCTTTCATCCTATCTCCCTCTATAACTCCTCGTACAAAATCCTCACTAAGATCATTACAAATCACCTAAAGCCCTTGCTATCCTCTCTAATATCTGAAAGCCAAGGAGGTTTCTTAAAAAACAAACAGATTACAGACAATAGCATGCTTTTTCAAGAGGCCATTAATTCCAACAAAAAAAGAAATGCCCCATGCATGGTCATCAAGTTAGATATGGCGAATTTTTTTTACCGAGTCAAACACTCTTTCTGTTCTCAGTCCTCAAAGCCTATGGTTTCTATGAAGTTTTTATCCATTGGATCAGGGCTTGCATCGGTTCCCCTTGGATCTCCCAATTGATAAATGGTCGCCCCTCACAGTTCTTCAAGGCCAGTAGAGGCCTTCGTCAACGATGCCCCCTTTCCCCCTTTACATCCTCCTACTAGATTCTCTCAGTCAAAAATTGGAAGAAGGAAGAAGAATGGGCAGACTCTTGGGGTTACACATTGCGAGGGGGGTCAAGGAAATAAATCACTCTCATTTTGTAGAATATACACTTCTTCTGGGGCAGTTTCTGTAATTATAGCCAATTGGTTTCAGAAAGTTCTTAACTCTTTTATTTCGGCTTCTAGAGGAAAATTGAACTCTGTTAAATGCAGGATTATGGATGGAACATCCCAGGATATATCAAAGACCATATTGCCAGAATATTCAGGTTCCCTATCATCACCACTTGGAAGTACTTCAAATATTTAGGTATGCCTATATTTCTAAATTCTTATGGAACTATGGCATGGTAGGACGTCATTGACAAAATTATCGCACGAATCCAAAGTTGGGGAGGCCACTGGCTCAATCCAGCTGGAAAATCAGTGCTTCTAAATTTTTTTCTCTCCTCACTCTCCATCTTCCAGTGCTCTCGCCTTCTTGCCCCAAAAGGCACTCTTGAAAAAATTTCTAGAGCTCTTTGAAGTTTCCTTTGTGCTAGAGGGAAAACAAACACTAAAAAATTCCACCTCCTCAACTAGAAACAAGTCTGCTAACCCCTTAGTAAGGAGGATTAGCAATCAGGGACCTTATCCTAATGAACACTTCTCTAGGAGCAAATCTAGCTTGGTGTCTAATCACATGAACCACATACTGGTGGAAATCAACTCTTATAGCCAAGTGTTTCAACTCCTCAAAATTGCGATGCTTGGACACCCTCCCTTCCCCCCTCCCTGTTTCCCCAATTTGATGTCTCCTAAAACATGCGTCCCCTCTTATCAAATCTAAACTCTCATGGGCCCTGAGAAACAAAGCCCATATAAATGTCTGGACCAATCGTATCTTGGAACTTGAGCCTTTAAACAGTCAAGAGTCCCTTTGTCCCCTAAAAGACTGGTGCTCCTCCAAAGGTCTCTTTCTTCTCAAATATTTTTGCCTCTAGGACTCTAATGGGCACTGGATGAATGAGAAATCGTCGAACACCCCTAACCATCTTCGAGCCTTGATCTCCTCCATTTTCAATAAGTTAGTCGGTTGTTCTCCCACTCATCTCTCCTTACCTGACTCCCGCATTTAGGGTTCCACAATATTCTATATTAAAGCAGGTTATTATCTCCTACAATCTTATGACCAGGGCCCCCCGGTCTCCAAAATCTAGAAATAAATTTGGTTTGGTCCCTCTCTGCCTAAAGTAAATATCTTATGTTGGCTGATGGTTCATGGAAAAATACTAACAACAGAAAACTCGCAAAAATAGGGAATTTAAGGTCCCTTTTGATGTCCCTTCTGCCTCTTAGCCTCTGAATCCATTTCCCACCTCTTCCTGGAGTTCCCCTTCTCTTCCCAAATATGGAACCTCCTCTGCCTTCCCCTTCCCCACCCCCCCCACCCTTCCCCCACCCAACCCTCTGGGACTTGGAATGACCTTTTTATCTCTTGGAAACAAAGATATGTTGGCAGCTTCAAAAACAAGAAACACTTCACCCTCCTTTGGAGAAAACTTCCCAAATTTGTCTGTTGGGAACTATGGCTTGCTCGGAATCAGACTATTTTTTGTGAGAAGCTCCCCCCCACCCAACCCCCTGAGACTTGGAATGACCTTTTTATCTCTTGGAAACAAAGATATGCTGGCAGCTTAAAAAATAAGAAACACTTCGCCCTCCTTTGGAGAAAACTTCCCAAATTTGTCTGTTGGGAACTATGGCTTGCTTGGAATCGGGCTATTTTTTGTGAGAAGCTCCCCCCCACCCCCGCCCCCACAACACATCTTAGCTAAAATATGTGTCTTAATTTCTAAAGTCTTCTGATCCAAAGAAATTCAGTTCAACATGGCAGGCACCCTGGAGCAAAACGAAGAAGAATGGATCAAATACATTTTGGTCCCTTCCCCCTCAAGCCATCCACCACTCTCAAATAGATAAATCAAGAGGCAAGGATGGCAATTACATATTTGGGATAATGACTTCCTCCATTGGCGAAGACAACCATCCTCTTCAATTATTTTCTTTAACGGAGCTGCAACATGTAATCTAAGTGCAGGGGGAATCATCTTTGATTCCGATGCACAAAATATCATGGACTACTCATGGGGACTAAGGAAGACCACTAATAATAAAGTAGAAAGTCTTGCAGTCTACATGGGGCTCCAAATCGCACACTCGAGAAACATCAACAACCTTACCATTCTGGGAGACTCTGAACTAATAATAAAGGATCTCCTTAGACAAGCAACTTCTCCCATCCAAATTCCTAGCGACCTTCATTCCCAAACTAAAACCTTGAAATGACATTTCACCAAGATCGACTTCTTTCACATTGTTCACTCTCAGAACCAAGAAGTTGATTGCTTAGATAAATCAGCAAAGACTCTGGAACAAAGCCAACTCTTCATCAATCAAGTAGAAACCCATGCTTGGCTCCCTTAACTCCCCCCGTCTTAGATGGTTTCCCAACTATAATTTGGATCTAACCCTTCCCAACTCTAATTTGGATCTAACCCTCTTCAAAACTCCCGACTACCCCCCCCCTCCCATTTTTCCCTCTCCC
>ML779298.1:395022-424784 GCA_009831015.1 Picea engelmannii | reverse complement strand
GGCTCCGTCCCCATGACCATGTGCCCCCCGCCCCCGTTCTCCCTCATGCCATCTCCCCCACTTTTCATCCCTCTTCTTAACTTCTTGGAAGCTCCTTCATACCCATTGACTACCTTCCCAACATCCATGGCGTCATTTCCATTTCTCTTCTCTGCGAGAGATCTCGTCGGCTTGTGGGCAGTTCAGGCCTCCTGTACTTTCTAGTGCGTGCATGCGCTCTCCCTCCCGCAAATATGGCAATTTATTCACTCCCATTCAAGAACCTTTATGCATTTCTCTAACCAACTTCATGACATTGTGTTTTCACGCACTCTCACCATCATGTGGTGGAGATTCAGAGCCCCCTACACCTGCCCGTCCTACGTCTCTAAGGAATTGAGAGAGCAATTTCGTTCTCCGAGAATGGATGTCAGACATGCAGAAGAAATAATATATAGACGTCTCAGGGGTTTTCAAAGGGTAAATCAGGGGCTTTGGAATGATATTGCCAATTTACAAGGCCAACTGCACCAACAAGAAATCAGGCATAATCAAGAGCTTACAATAGCTCTACGTGGGATCAACAGGAACACCAGGCATATTGGAGAAATTGCTCAGCAAATGGGAAATCCATTCGACCACCCCCAGCACCCAGAAAACTCCAATGAATCAACTGGATCACGGCTTCCCTCAACTTTTCACTCTGCAGCAAGCAATGAGCATCCTCTAGTACCTCCTACTCTGATGGCTCCAGCACGATCCAACCGAGGAGAAGGAAATGAACCACCAGAAGCAAATCTAGCAAATTTCCAGGAGGATTTGGAAGCTTTTCATAATCTCTAGTCAAGATTTTTTTATGAAATGTAAATTTTTGTTATTTTTGTCTACATATGTAGCCATTTTTACATGGAAAATCAGTAGTTCCTACTAGACTAGTCCCACTAGCGTAATTAGATTGCATCAGTCAAATAGTTTTCTAGGATAAGAAAAGAGAACTCAATACTCTGCTTTTTGTAATCTGTGACAGCACAAATCTCTTTTTTAATATAAAATCTCAATCGTTTATGTTGAAAAAAACATACATATGTTATTCTCAATGCTTGGACATACATGCTCTTATGAAAAATTCATCCACATATAATAATAATAATAATCTGATTTTAAGGTCGCAACCAAGCCAGACACCAAATTGATGTATGAGACCCCCTTGTTTATGGAACAAGGGACCCCCTTCACGCATCGATTTGACTGTTGAAGTCTACATAGGTGTACATACCCTACCCCCCTCTGGATTTGAACCTATGACCTTCTAGGAGGAAACACATGTTCTTAACCATTACTCCCATTGTTGCTATTATGAGACCCTTGGAAGAGCTTGAAGAAATATGAGAAATTTGAATGGGATTTACAATCCTTCAACACTCTAAAGGAGAAGTTGGTGTCTATGGCTATAATGACATTATGTGGATGACGTAAGCCTTTCAACGTGCATGATGATGCTTTAGGGATTAGAAAATGTGTAATATAGTAGCCTAGTGAAGATGACATCGTCCAACTCATCTCCTTCACTAGCAAAATGCAATCGAAGTCTAAGTGCAACTACTAATATAGAGTGCAAATTGTTGACCATGGCCCATGCTTTACAAAAGCTTGGACATTATCTATCGAGACACTCTTTTAAGTTATTTATAGATCAATATGTGTTAAAGTACTTGAATAACAAGCCCCTATTTTTTGTCCAAGTAAGACTATTCAAACCAGCCAGGACAATATATGGTCCAACTTGAGGATTTCTAATGATCAAGATAAGCTTGCAAACTAAGGCAAAATGGCAAATTTATCTTATTTTTTGGTAAGGACTATAAAACGCGTAATCACCAAAATAAGTTTAATGTGTTATTTTAAGCATTATACATCAAGAACAAAAATATATCACACCATTAACATGAAGATGGCACTACAACAAGAGACAACCATCCTGGCCAATAAAAATTACAAGGTTTCATTAATAAGAATAATTGCATCAAAGCTTATGAATTACAGTGGTGACAAGGGCATCTAGGGAACTACAGTTGAAGCTTGAACCCTTTGGAGAGCTAACATTTCTAATGAATAACATACAATGTTGAATGATAACAACTACATTTCATCAAAATAATTGGCTATTAGAGTAGTTTGTTGAACTGAGTGGAATAAAGAGACCAAACATTTTTAAACAAACTCCTCCTTGGAGTTTTAAGCCTCCTTGTATGGTCCAAAATTGATCTACATAGTTATTGTATGACTTTATTGATGCTCTTGAATGGGGAAGATAGAATTTGGGAGCTTAAAGGGTCATTTTGGATTAGATATTGAACACCTTATTGACAAATAAAAATTGGAAATCCCTTTAGTTCTAGGTTAAAGAAATTGAAATTTTGGGTCTCCAACCTTGAGAAGATTTCTTCTAGAGATACTGACTAGATTCTACTAGTCATAGCTTTCAAACTATGGTTTGTTTTCGTCAAATGAAGTTCATATGAGAAAGTTATACAGGATAAGGTAATGGTCCAATTATTTCACATAGGTCGAAGTAGTAGCCATGTTAGCTCACCATGATTGACCTATGTAGAGTTATAGAATATGGGAATCCACTATAGATTTCTATAGGAATTACAACATATAAAACTTTAACCTCGTTATCCAAGGAAGGGAATTAAACCTTGATCAAAAAGAGGGAAAGGGGTTCAACTCTTGTTGTGGTTACTGATGATCCATAGCAAAGCAACCACCAAGACGAGTAGAGTGATGTCATAACAAAGGATAAATAACATTCTTTAGGGGATTGTAGTATACCATAGTATCTCACAACTCCATAACGATCTTTATTATTTATGTAGTTTGTCTAGTACTCTCCATTGATTGAGAAGAAAGAAAAAACCTTTCATTGTTTGTTGGGTTTTCCCGCATCATGTTTCCTAGGGGGGAAATTGTGTGCATGGAATTTCGATGCACATCTTTGCTATTTTATTTTTATTTTTATGTCACAATGGTTAAATAATTCATATGGTTTGTTTTATTTTTCTGTTAAAACATTACAAGATACAAAAAGAATAATCGTGTACTAGAGCATAAATTATAGTAGTAGTTGTTTAATGTATGCTCTAGTGATTCAACCATTGGAAAATCCAATGCAGTTTATAGATCATGTTGATATCATACCAGTTTTATTTGGGAATTTGTATGGTTTGAGTGTACTATATTGCTTATCGAGCTTATAAGTCTAAATTTGAGAGAGTGTTGCACCTTATAGATATTAAGATTAGCATGATAAGGTAAAGAAGAAACCACGAACCTCAAATATCATGTTCTCAGATGTAGGTGGATAGGATGAAGAAGATGAACCTTGCTTTTCTAAAATTTAGTAATGACTTTCAACTATAGCCTCTTAATATTTCCCACTTAGTGATCCATATAACCTATTAGCACTATATAATTTCTATTACAATACCCTTATATGACCTAGGTATCTAGGGGATCTATATTATAGTCTCCCTTGTATGAGAACAAGGAAATATCCATAGATGGTGGGTTCGAATAGCTAGTAGCCAACATCTCTAAGAATATGGCCTTTCTCATTACAACTCTTTAGAAAAAGATTGACCCCTTTTCAAAGCAACCTACTTCTCATGGGAAACTAGAAGATCATGGGGATCCAAGGAAGAGAATGAAGAATGAAAGATCGAAAGAGAAAATCCAATGGCCAATCCTGTCAATGGCTATTTAAATTGGAAGTAAAAATCAAGATAAAGCCTTACCAATGTGAGTTATTTATTTTTTTAAATATGCAATTTAGCCTTATTTTTTAAACAATCAATAATAAAGATTTGTGACTTTCAATGAATCTTTATCAATCAATATGTAATGTTATTGTTAGGGTGTTAATAGTGCTATACAAAGAAGAAAATGAGGAGTGGGAAGAGAATGTATGAGTTGAGATCAATCCCTCAACAAATATGTTATATGAAGTTGAATGTGATTTGGCCAAAACTTTGCTAAATGATATGTTTTATTAAAATTAACAAGATCAACTAAAGATCTTTGTTTATGATTGTTTCAACTAATAATTTATTAAATTAAAAAAAAATTGATGCTTCATGATGTAGATTTGTTTTAAAGTACTTATAATTAGAACATTTATAATACCTGTAAAAATTATAAGTTAGTTGACGAATATCGTTGGTCGCAACTATGTCTATTTTAGATGCTCCCTTGAATAATTTATAGAGACTTGAATCTAAGTAGATGACTTGGATTTTAAAACTCCAAAGTGTTTGGAAGTCCTTCATTGGCTCAAAAAATGATTCCTTTACCTAATCCCTTCTTGTAGAGGGTGGTTGCTAGCCACTTTCTTGTACATATTAATATCCCCCATCTTGGATGCCATTTCTCTAATCAACTTAATTTCCTTAAGCATCTAGTTTGGGTCTGCCCACTCACCAAGTCTGCTTGGTTTTGGGTTTTAACCTTTTGTGCTCAGTTACTTTCCATCCTTGACTCTTAGAAGGAAACCCTCCTTGGGGATAATTTACCTTGGATCATGGAATTTCACTCTACTTGGTAGATTATTTAGCTTAAAATATTATTGTTAAAATGGAAGAAGACAAGCATTATACATCTATGTGAAATACATGTGTGTTTGTTTTCCAAGAAAAAAAAGTAATTTCTTATTTCAAGCAAAAATCAAAGTATACATACATACATAGTATGTGCCTCTATACACTTTGGGGAAATCACTTTATGAACCTTGTTCCCTAATTAAAAAATAGCAAAAAGTTTCCATCATTATCCAAATATTACGTTCTTCTATCTAACATTGCCTCTTATTTTATTTTTCATAAGTACAAATTAGTTGTCTCTAAAAATTCATGTATATAGTACTAAAAAATAAAAACAAGCATATAAAATATGTAGTCATTCCTCTTCAACCTACATTTGAAACAAATGATCTCGTTGATCCCATAGGTTATAAATAGATTGATATATTAATTACTGAGAGTATAGTACCTCCCTCCCTCTTCTTCTAAAACGACCAGATTGGAAAGTAAGAGATTATTTTGAGAGCTCATTTGCCTTCATATTTAGTTCCCCATAAATATGCGAAACAAATTTCTATGAATATATCTTTCAAATATCTATTTCTTTTCATGATTGGAAATGAAAATATATTTTGCAAATTTTTTTACCATTAACTTGACCAATGACTAACTTAGAGTCTCCAAAACCTGGATTTGAGCAATTCCTTTCTCCACAAGTGTACTCATCAACATCCATAAATCATTCAACTTTGGCTAGTTCTTGGTGCCTTCCACCAATGCAACTTTGAAACAAATAACATGATTTTATCTTAAGAGTAAAGCTCATCCATCTCCATATATTTCTGAATAAGTTCCATTAAAGTATTTGCAAGCATATGATTCATCTGTTTTTAAATTTACCAATATCCTTTGAAGATTATTTTTTCTTAGTTTCGACACTCATCCGCAAGAAAAAATGATTTGATAGCTCAAATGCATAGGTAAATCTATTTATTATGAAACATTCTCTTGTTCCTATTCAACCATAAGGCCCATGAAAATATGCAAAATAAAACCCTATGTTCCCTTACACTTTGATCATTGAACCAATTTCCAAACATATAACTATAGATTCACCTTGTCGTTATCCTCTTCCACATATCAGCTTTAGTGCTTGCTCCTACACCTCTTTAACATATGCACATTTAAAAAGCAGTGCTCGCTTGGTCCTACACCTCTATACTCTCTTCCTCTTTTTTACAAAATATACATCTACCTCGCCCATGCCATGTTCTTTTTTTATAATTATCCCCAAGTCAAAACATTATTTGAGTGTGAAATCCATAAAAACAATCTAGTTTTAAAGGAACTTTTGCTTTCCATATGGGTTTCCACCACCATTTTTAATCCCTTTCTCTTTTTTCCAAGAACTAAGCCTTATATCCCCACTGCACTGTGTAGTAAACCTTCATAAAGCACTGTTTTTTTACCATACATTTTTTTTTAAACTTGTTATCTCCTCAAATAAATTGGTGGAGATTTTGCTTTTTAAGTGATAGATTGTGGTCCAAAATTTATTTCTAAATTTTTGTAGGTAGGTTAGAGAGTCTATTTTTTGTAAATAAACTCAGAAAGAACATTTGATTTGGTTTGGTCAAGCAAAAGACAGAATCTCAGGTTTCGGTGGTTTAGGCGAGCCTGAAACGTGCTCATTAACCACCGAAAGCCTTCGTTCTCGGTAGTTAAGAGGAAAAAGCAAAAGCTCAATTAACTTCTGAAAAGATTTCAACGAGAAAAATGAAAAGCACGTGCTTTTGCACGAGCCAGTTGTCAATTGGCGTAATCATGAAGACATAACCGTTGAAAGTCCATGGAGTTGGTAAGGTATGCATGTTCTTGTTGTATCTATCTGAAGATTGATACCATGTTGTCCTTTTAACTATATTTGTCATTTCAAAATTAAAGCTCGGAAAAGACACATAAACTCATGCGTGTTTCCCGACTAATAGAAATGATTAGCCACATAGCCCCTCACTATCTCCAGTCACGAGGACACAGATCCATTATGACCCCTATTAATCTCTAATTTGATCTCCATTTATTATCAATTCGAATCCAGGAGTCATTGTGACAATCTTGAGCCCGTGATTTCATCAAACAAACGCATATTCAGAGACCATAATCCCGTTTTTGTGGCGATTGCTGAGTGAAGTTCGAGTTCAGCAGATCGTTATCAAGAAAATTGTCATACCAATCAAGCCAAGTCAAGTAATCAGGTAGTTCAAATCCCATATTGTTTCAATTCAATTGAACATCTCACCGAAAGTCGGAATTTTTGGCTTGTATTCAGTCAGTCTGTTTTCTAAATTCGGTTAGTGATTGAGCTTTGCGATCAGAACTCTGAGTCACCCTGTCCCATTTTTTTTTCTCTGAGTCATACTCCCTGTCACCCTGAATCATAGAGTTTTTGTCCCCTCGCACGAATTTTTTCCTAAATTGCAGGTACAGGTCAGCAATCACTAAAATGCCGAAAGCAGGGCCAGTTCTAAGGGCTGAATTGGATGGAGTTTGGTACCTTGAGGCTCACCCTGAGGTGGCCGAGTTCTTCAAACAGAGTCTATACATATTGTGAAAAACTGGCAGATTTTCACCAACAGGTGTTCGAAACCTTTGCTATCTCGTATGATGGAAGAACAACAACACTGGGAAAGGAGCAGTTTGCGGTTGATGAGGCAGCCATAGCTGAGTTCACTAGTCTCCCCAGAACAAGCGATTGCTGGTTCAAATCAATCGCGCCTTCAAACATTGAATTTAGATCCTACCTACAGCCTCTGCACAAAGATCTTATATGGAAAAAAGACATACCAATGTCTTATCTGGAACCTAAGTGGCAATCTCTCCTGAAGGCAATCTTTGTTTATATCACTTGTGAAGGTAGATACATCAGAGTCATGTTCTACCACTTCAAACTTTTAAATCACTTCACAGAGAGATCTCTTATCAATTTACCATTTTACTTGCACAAAGCCAAAAATGGCTAGGCAGGTCAAGGCCAAACCCACTAAGGTGGCAAGTAGATTGGAACTACTTCCTCTTCTAGAATGAATTCCAGACTGATTGGAAACAGGAGGAGAAGGGTAAAAATGTTGCCAAGAAGACCATTACTCCTAAAAGCAGTCATAGAAAACGGAAGGATATCTCACCACCAAGAGAACCGATAGAATCATCCTCTGCTAAAAGAAAAAGAACCAAAACAAAGTTACAATTTGAGGGTGAGCAGACCAAGGACCTTGCCGAAAGAAGTAACCCTTTAAATTTACCATACAGTGACTCAGAGCCAGAGCAGGAGTTAGCAGAGACACAAGATGATGAACAGGCTGAGAAAGCTGCAGAAGATTATCCCAACTTGCCCTCACCAACTCCTCCAGAGGCACACAGTCAACCATTGGCAAAAGCTTCTTCAAGCAAGCCTAAAACATCTAAGGCACGGAAAATCAATAAACTCTTGCAACAAGTATATGAGATGGAGGTCTTAGAAAGAGTTATTAAAAAGGCAAATACAGACTTGACTGAAAGAAATGCAGAGCTTTTCAACATGAACCAAAGTCTCAAAGAAAAGCATGATAAAATCAAGGACAGGAACAGGGTGCTGATAAGGGAGAACATGAAGTTGTACAGGTAGCTTAGAATTCTGAGGCTGAAATTAAAAGATTATCAATCACCAACACATGAGCAAACAGGTTTGGAAACTCTAGCCGACTTAGCTACCACAATGGTAGATATACCACAGTCTTCTACACAGCAAGTTGAAGTTCGCAGATCTACACGAAGAAGAGTTGCATCGTCCAAAAGACCTTGAACACTCAGCAAAGCATCAAGGTAATCATTTTTGCAAATTTTGAAATTTTGACAAAGCTAAGTTTTCGGTGGTTTAGGCGAACAGGACGACTATTCATTAACCACCGAAAGTAGTTAATCCACCTAGAAGTCTTCTATGTTAACCACCGAAACTTGTAACTGGACAGAGGAAGCTAAATTTTGCACCAATCGAGGTTTTTCCGATCCAAATCATTTGAAAACACTTATGATGGATGGATGATGAATTATTTATTCAGTTTCAAGATCCATTTTTGGTGCATAAGGATTAGAAAAGGTAGCCAAGTTGGTTTTGGCACCTATTTTGGTGGAAACAAATTGGATTTTTGGCACATCTCAGCAAATTCGAACTGTATCTCCTGGAAGAGTCATCACTCAGCCTTAGAAGGCTATTCTGCACTGCACAATGACTCTACAAGATATGAAGACCATGAAATGTGGGATTGACCTCATTTTGAGGATCGTTCCTTATCTTTTGCAAACTGAATTTTGATTTTCTATCTTTAGCATATTTGATCCATGCTTTTAGGATCTCAAAACTACATTGTAACGCTATAAAGCTAAAGGTAGAAGATGAACTAAAGGTTCGATTTTGAGTTCTATATGCTACTGTTTTGTATGAAAGACACTTTCTTTAATATATCAGCCTACAAGCTTCTTTCATTTGTTACTGTCAGACCTTCTTTCATCTTTGTCTATGCTTATGAGTGGAATTAGTTCTTTTGTCTTTGTTTAATGATCCTATGGTAACTGTCATCTTACTTTTGATTGTTAAGCAAGAATCACAAGCATCTTTGGCTAGTTTGTTGACCCATCATATATATGGGTTTTATGTATGTTTTGGTTAACTGATTAGTTTTCTTATCTATTTGTTATACAAACCTATCTGACAATAGCTCTTGAAGGCCTTGTGTTGTATGAATATAGTTAAGACTGTCTTGAGAATACAATCCAGAGGTTAAGATATTCATCTTGATCCAAACCCACACCTATTATTGAGAAAATAGTTTCCAAAAAGATTAGGTTACCAGGCATCTCTGACTTACAGCCTAGGAGAGTTTCTTGGAGTGATAACAAAACTATATAACATATATGCCCAAGAAACCCACCACGTACTTCCCCTCATTTCGAGGATGGTACCTAGGGTAAATCAAATTTGTCGAAAGATCGAGGCTTTTCAACATAGGGCTCGAGGCCATTACAATAATATGCTCATTCAAAGCTCAACATGTAACTTGACAGAATTGAACTTGGATGGGGAGGATAACAATCATTCCTCCCAACCACCTAAACTGGATTGACATTTGACCATACAAATTGATCCTCATCTTCCTCTCTAATTCTTGTGGCACTATGTGCTAACCTTTGAATATATTGATTCCACACTTTTGCTTCCTCATCTTGTAAACGTAGTCTATATGCATCATTTGATTTTGATTTGATGCAATAGAAGTATTAGAGTCCACTACCTCTACCAAAGAATGTATGTCTTGCATATTTGTAGTGTCTATTAATGGTTTAAGTAACTTGAAGCTTCCAACACATCTAACTCGTGGATCCTCTCCCATTCTTACTCTATCTCCATTACCCAATTTACATGCCAACCATTTCACCACTAGCAGGAAGACTTTAACTAAGGCTTTTCCATATAATGGATTCTCCTTCTAGTGATTTCACTGAAATCCTAATCTATTCCTCCACAATCAAGGGATTTATGTATTTTTTTAAAATCACTTTCATCCACGTTACGTCTTGCTTCAATGACCTCCATAGGTTCTTTGTTTCTAGTGCCTGTCCGGAAAAAATAAATGTTCTTTAACCCCAACTCCCTACATATTTAGGTTTGGACAACTTTCTCCATTTCACCAATGAGATACCTTCCTTTTATCTTTTTTCGGTCCACATAAAACTACAACATTTCCATATGATTTTTTTTTATCATTCCTCTTGGAATATAAGCTAGACAAAGCCAATATATTGGATTTGCTTCCAGGACTAATTTGACCAAGGTTAACCTTCCTCCTATTTACAACCACCTATAACACTGATTTGAAATTCTACTTTCTATTTTTTCATATAGCCAACTCTAGTCTTTGAACATGTAGTCATTCAGCTTCAATATGAATCCCATGTATTTCACCCCATTATCTAAGAAAGATACATTGAAATGGAGAACCTGGGTATTCTTCCTTTATACTCTTTTGTAACCCCATTAAATAAAATAATAGATTTATGATCATTTGAACGGAAATTAAATGGGAGAGAAATAAAAAAATTACTATAACGTAGTAACAACACATAAATCATAAGAGGAGATTTATCATGGAAAACCCAAAACAGGAAAAACCAGCTAATAGATCTATGAGTCCCTTGACCAAACCCGACCAAGTCAACCGACCTCTTGGCCCTGGCCAAGTGAGCCTTCACCACTTACATCCTGACACGTTACAATGGAGTCTCATAATACTATATAAATGTTTCATTACATGAAATACCACGAGTCACCAATACCATGTGCCTGAAACCACTATTATTGACCTAACAACTTTGACTCTTTTACTGAGTGAAGTTTAACCTAACATTCCCCCTTTTAAAATTGACTTGGGGTAATTACCCAGGCCCTACCCCCCTAAAATTTTATAACCAGGGTATCTGGTAATCCTGCATGACCCCCCCCCCCCCCATCACCTAGGTCTATGTCTAGACTTTACCGGAAAGTTACCAGAGGTGCACATGCTTAACCAGGTCTTGCAGTCGTATGCCCATTTACATGCAATAATTTTTTTCAAATCCATTCTAATTTATTATTGTTGTTGTTGTTGTTATTCTGGCATTTATGTCATAATCCTCTCGCTTCTCACACCTTGACCAAGCCTGACAGTCTCCTCAACAACCCATTCTATAAATATACTGTGATCATAATGGTCCATGATCATCTCATTGAGGCATTTTGTCAAACACTTATTCCCATTAACACTCCACTAGTGCCCTGCCACCAAAACCTTTTGGAGATTTCAAATCCATGTTCAATGGAAACTACCAAACCTCAAGTTGTGCTTCCAACATGGAGATATATGTCTACGAGCTCGATCACACCCTTAATCGGTTTCTCACATGTGATGACACCCCAACAATATGTTTCTCACCTTCGAATTTGCTTACCCTTATGTCGGCTCTTGCTCCTTCTTTGTTAACAAGCTCGAGCCACTACTCAAAATCATGGCCCTCCGGGAGATCCTTTACAGACACATAGGCTCTTCTCTTCTACTCATTCCAATTTCTATCAAATTGAATCGAGCAGGGGATCCAACTGAAGACGTCACATGTAGTGTGCATCATGGATGACTTCTACCTCAGATGGAAATCCTAATGATATCTCAAGAAAGTGTAACACAACAATCAGACATTGCTACTGCTCTTCAAAACTCAAGGTGGAAAACACAATCCGCTCTTCTCATAGCTTTCTCATTCTCACAGGTGTTTTGGAAGGACTGCAATGTCATTCCCTCCGTCGAATCTCCTACTTGAAAGCTTGATGTTCTCAAAATCCTCGGTGCTGAAAAATCAATGAGTGCCCATTGGGCTCAACACCCCATATCTTCAAGACCGCAATGAATTCCTTTGTCTTGGCCTCTCGAACTTGTCATTGAAATCCTCCACAACGATGGTGTTCACCGTGATGCTCATCAGGGCCATCGAAATGGTGAGGCACATTCCCTTTTTTTGTTCATCTTGATGCTTCAGTTGTTGGGCTTAGGGTTGAATATGATGCCCCCAACCATGCCCAAGGGGTGTTCTTTAGGATCCACAACAAACTCGCCTAGTGCCCTTTTTTATGATAGGGTTTATTCCCTCAATACCTCCCACCATTGATGTCATCGTGCACAGGGGCGTAATCACTGAGCTCCAAAACAGGTGATAGGGCAGGGTACAAAATAATTGAAGATTATGGCATTATGGTTACTGAACTTCCACCTAATGGATTCTTCCAGGTAGGCCAAAGCTCACCCAATGATTATGCCTGTCATACTACCATAGTTGATGCTCAGAATGCACACTTTGTATTTTCTTCCCAGGGTTCCAACACAACCCTTCAAAGTCCAGGTCATGGATGCAAGGAGGAGTGACCACCAAGAGAAGAAGTTGTTATAGCCAACAAAGTTGTCGCAGGGCCACGAGCCTCTAGGGGCATTGTAGGGATAACCGCAGTGCAACGCGGGCTGGGTCGCAACAACCGCCGGAGAGGAGTCAAATAGATGGAAGTCTGTTGGGAAGACCATAAAGGGCATGGGTAGGAGGTTTAGGTAGCAAGCATGAGGTCCAGGCAGCAGGCAAGAGGTCTAGGAAACAGGCAGAAGGTCTGGGAAACGAGTAGGAGGTTCAGGCAGTTGTTAGAAGTTCTAGGTAATGGGTCAGAGGTTCAGGCAATCAGAAGCAGGTCTAGGAAATGGGAAGTAGAGTCGGGCAGTGGGAAGGAGAATCCAAGAAATAGACAACAACGTTTTGGGTAGGGATCGAGGCAACAATATGAGATCATATTATTTTGGTGCTTGAAGGAGTAAGCAAAAAATTATTTTGTTTACCATGCTTGTAGGATAGGCACATTTTTCAACAATTCATTCCTCATTAAAATTCTAATTTAGAGATGGTCCCAGTTGGTTTGAGGTTTGAGGATAAGCTATAGGGTGCAGCGAACTTTGTACCTTGGAAGGCGAGGGTCACATTGATTCTCATGGAGAATGGGTTGTGGGATTTTTCTAACACAATCGTGACCCCACCAATGGATCCAAAGGACTTGGACGCCAATGAGTTGAAGGACGTGGAAGCCAGGAGGATCATCTTAGATGTAGTGAAGGATCATTTAATTCCTCACATATCTGAGAAGAAGTTACCTAGAGAGATGTTTATAGATCCGACGAATCTTTTCCAAAGCAGTAATGCAAACATGAAGATGGTGTTGAGGGAAAATATCATAAACAATAAGATGGCCAGATTTGATAGAGTGACCACTTATCTAACTAAGATCACTCAGATATGTGATCAATTGGCAATTGTTGGGGAAATCGTGACAGATGAAGATTTGGTGAGGACGGCCCTGAATGGTTTCTCTAAGCCATGAGCCACATCCATGAAGGCCATCATTGCATGAGAGACAATTCCTAAGTTTGAAAGACTATGGGATGATTTCAAACATGAGGATATTCAGGAGGAATATCTAGTAGGCCAACATGTTGGTGATGATGAGAATATGGCTCTTGCTAGTTGGGCAAGGAGGACAAGGGGAATATAGGTGGAGAGTCAACTCCATAAGCTAGAAAGAAGAAGGATCTGATCAAAGTGGAATGCTTTGTGTGTCACAAGAGTGGCCACTATGCTTCACAGTGTCATGGATAGAAGAAAGGGAAGGGTAAGTTTTAGCATGTAACAACATCCATAGAAACTCAAGTCAAGGAGGTTGTTGAGAAGTTCGAGAAGGATTTCTTGTTGGTCTCTTGTCTTTCTAGCATAATTTTCGGTGGTTCCTGGTTCATGGATAGTGGGTTATCGTCAGATAACAGGGGCATATGAGTTGTTCACTAGTTGGTCAGAGACAAACTCATATCTGCATGTGGAGCTTGGAATCAATGCCAGGTGTGGTGTATAGGGAGTTGGGACAATCAGGTTCTAGCTGGAGTCAGAAGGTTCTCTGGAGGTGGTAGATGTGTTGCATGTTTCAGAGCTCAAAATGAATTTTCTCTTAATTTCAAAAATGGAGGAGAGTGGATATGCCATATCTTTCGAGGATGGTCAGGTTCTTATTCAACCGAAGGGATCTAACATAAACTCAACTCGAGCTATTGGTGTCAAAGAAGGAAATATATACAGGTTTCATGGAAATCCTATAGGTGGATCCAAGGAGATCTTGGATCATGGATCGATGTCAATTGCAAAGGACAAAGAGCAGGAGGCTTCGAAGGGAAAGCATAAGTCACAGACTTCTTGTGTGAGGAGTTAACCTTCAGATGGGAAGAGGGATTTAACCCCTTCCGGTTTTGTTAGGAAACCCAGTTGGTATGAGATGACATTGATGGATGCTCAGGAGAAAGTTGAGGCTCCTAGGAGCACATTGAGGGAGAGAAAGCCTTCGATGAAGTTTCTAAACTTTAGGGCACTAACATGTTACATCATTGAGGAGGAAATAGTTCAACAGGAGCAACAAGATGCCTTAATACATGATGATGTGTGCACCATTGTGCTAGGGTCGGAGGGATAACTAGTTTCGGGTGGCTCTTTGAGAAGTGTTGTAACATCCCCTGACCATCAACACCACTGCCGGGAAACGCTACCCAAACACCTTGTCTTGAACAGACTAGCTCTGATACCAATTTGTAACATCCCCCGGCCATCAATAGGTCGTGCAACGCCACTCTCAGAACATACATACATATATATATGACATGCATTTTAATGAATCTTAAAACAATTAACATAGAGTTACTGCTACCATACAGATTCAAATGGAATTGACAATAAGTCCACATGAAACGAAACGCATGATACATTTTAGGAATCACAGACATGCATAAAATATATAATTAAGCACATAAATGATACTTATCTTTTAACTTGAGTCAAACCACCAACTACGTGCAGACCTTCCACGAACCTCCTAGCCTTAGACCAGACTACTCATCATGCTCAACAGTGGGTCACCCCCAAACTGGGACTAAACTCCACCGGGAAAGGGAATTCTAAGCTTGGCAAGGACAACAAGGAAGTTGCACTAAACAACAGGAAGGATCTTTTATTCCAGTAGCCACTTACGCCCACAACCCACAAACCCTCATTCCCCACACGCCTACTCCACCCCAGGAGGGTACACCTTCACTAATACAATTCCATCGGCTAGTACACCTCCCTTACCTTGGGCTACAACAACAGGCTGGACCAGAAGTGTCAGAGTACTATAGCTTCTACAGGAATCCCTTCCAAGAGAACTCACTTCCCAGCAAACTCTCTCACCTGGGAGAGTTGCTCAAAGGCCTCACAACCTGCTTCTTCAACCACAATAGCTAAGACGGGTAAGGCAATGGGCGGCTCAGTAATTTACAGAGGTGAAAATGGTAAAAGTTCAGCAATGGCAGAAATGGTTGGCTGCGGCATGCTCATTGCGTGAGTGAACTCGTGAGGAGGAAGACATACTGGTCTAGCATGGCCAAGATTATGCAACCGTGAGATAAACTCTACGCGTGCGTGAGTTCCTGAGTGCCTACGTGGTTGTGTGAGAGTGCAGAGGGCGACCATGGAGGCCAGACGAGTTAGATGGAGGATGGAAGAATGGGGAGCGAACCCCTAACATGAGTTGACTCATCAGCTTTAACTGCATGCGCTCAGGTCGACACTTGTCTTCCTGGAGATGCATGCACTCCATTTAGCATATGTTCACTTTCTAGGAACTTAGAAAAACACTCAACATGTCCACCTTAGCCTTCAGGAATTAATAATAAAATATTATTCCTTTAGAGGTAAGCCCCCTAGCTTAGCCCCTAAGCCCAAATACTTAGCCCTCTCCCTTACCCTACCTAGTGGAGCTTAGTCCCATATACTCTTTCTTCGTGGTCGGTCTACACCCAACAATGTAATTTTATTAATGATACAAGTACTTACATATACAAAATCAAGCTCATTGGCCTTGGCATTTGGCTCAGCAGCCTAATAAACACATAAGTCTCTTAGCTTATACCCACTCGACTCATCATCCTATAAACATGATTACAATTCAACAGGGGCTCGACCTTGGGGTATTACAATCCCCTCCCCTTATTTTTGCACTGTCCTCAGTGCAACTTATTTACACCACAACAACAAGATTTCCAAAATATTCAAAAAGACGCGGGTACTCTACTTGCATAGCATCTTCATGCTCCCATGTTGCGTCCTCAGGACCATACCAGGTCCACTAGACTTTTACAAGCCCTATGGTTTGATTCTGGTGCTGCTTGCTTTTCCGGTCCAATATATGCACCAGATGCACCTACAAGACGCCTTCTTGCTCCACCTGAATCACATTCCAATCAATCACATGATTATGATCTAGTATATATTTCTTAAGCAATGAAACATGAAACACATTATGTACAGTCATGGATGCAGGCAATGCAAGCATATAAGAAACTGGTCCAATATTTTCTAGGATTTCAAATGGCCCACAATATCTGGCTGCCAACTTGGAATAGTTTCCCAACTTCAGGGAACTTTTGTTGGCTTTCACTTTCAAGAAAACATGATCACCCACTTTAAACTCCCTGTGGGTCCTATTCTTATCAGCATAACTTTTTTGCATATCTTGGGCAGCCTTCAAATTCTACTTTATCTTCAACATTTGTTCTTCCATTTCCTTAAGCAACTCTGGCCCAACTATTGCTCTATCAGTTGGGTTGTCCCAGCTTATTGGTGTGTTGCACTTTATGCCATAAAGTGCTTCAAACGGGCTCATCTTCAATGATGCTTGATACCCATTGTTGTAGGCAAATTCTATCAAGTGTAGGTAGTCTTTCCATTTAGATGGCTTTTCCATCACATACATCTTTAACATGTCTTCTATCACTTGGTTCAGCCTCTCTGTCCGCCCATCAGACTTTGGATGATAGGTTGTGTTGAAGTTCAGATTCGTTCTGAACCCTTTGAACAACCCTTTCCAAAATTTTGAGGTGAATTTCGGGTCTCTGTCAGACACAATTGTCTTGGGAATATTGTGCAATCATGCTACTTCCTTCATATAGATATCAACAACATTAGTTGCCTTATTTGTAGTTTTCAATGGAATAAAATGAGCAGCTTTCATAAGCTTATCCACCACCACCATGATGGAATCATGCTACTTGTCAGTTATGGGCAATCCTGTGATGAAATCCATTGTCACCACTTCCACTCAGGAATGGGTAAAAGCTGTAGCAACCCTGTTGGGTGCCTATGTTCAGCTTTGACCTTTTGGCACTCCATACATCTGGCGATGTATTCTGCAATTTCTTTCTTCATGCCTGGCCAAAAGTAATGGCTCTTGAATGTTGCCACAGTTTTTTGATATCTAGGATGCGTAGCATAAGGCACATTATGCATTTCTTTCAAAATCATAATTTTCAATTCTGGAAATTAAGTACATAAACTCTATTTTTGTACAAGAGTGTTCCATCAGCCTCCAATTTATAATCTTTCACTCTCTGTAACATCTTACCTTGTTGTAGCTTTGCTACCAGTTCCATGTATTGCAAGTCTGCATTTGCAGCTTCCGAAATTCTGCCTTTAATATCAGTTTGATACATGCTAATGGTCGTAGCATGTAGTTCACGCACCCTCCTGCTGAGTGCATCAACCACTTTGTTCTCCTTTCCTTTGATATGCTTGATATCGATGTCATATTCACAAAGGAATTCCAACCATCTACTTTGCCTAGCATTCAAGGTTGGCTAATCAAACAATACTTCAGACCGTTATGGTCTATCCTCAGTTTGAACCTCCTTCCCATGAGGTAGTGCCTCCATTTCTTTAGAGCGTGTACAATGGCCACCAACTCCAAATCATGAGTTGCATAGTTTTGTTCATGCTCTTTCAATTTCCTAGATTCATAACATATTACAAACCCATTATGGTTGAGGACTCCTCCCAGTCCTTTTTTGCATGCCTCTGTACACACTACAAAATCTTCAGTCGGATCTGCGATCCTCGGGATTGGAACACTGGTTAACAACTGCTTCAATTGTTGGAAGCTTCTTTCACATTCTTCTGTCCATTGAAATTTCTTCTCCTTCCTTTGCAAGGAAGTGATGGGGTAAGCTATCCTTGAGAACCCTGCAATGAACCTTCTGTAATAGCCAGCTAGACCCATAAAGGATCTGACTTCTGACACATTCTTTGCTGCTGACCATTCTTTGATGGCTTCTATTTTCTCAGGATCCACGACTAACCCATCTTTTGAAATGATATGCCCTAAATAATGGATCTTCTTTTGATAGAATGAGCACTTGGTCAATTTGGCATACAGTTGGTGCTCTCTTAGCACCTGGAATACCATCTTCAGATGATGTTCATGATCTTCCTCCGACTTGGAATACACGAGGATGTCATCCAAAAAGACTATAACAAACTTTTCTAGATATTCTCTCAACACACCATTCATTAGGCACATAAAAACAACAAGTGCATTTGACAACCCAAATGGCACCACTGTGAATTCATAATGACCATACCTTGTTCTGAAGGCAGTCTTGTTGATGTCTTCATCCTTTATCCTTACCTGGTGATACCCTGACCTGAGATCTATTTTTGAAAATATCTTAGCATCCTTCAAGTGATCAAAGAGATCATCGATCCTTGGCAAAGGATACTTGTTCTTAATAGTCACTTTGTTCAACTATCTGAAATCGATGCATAATCTCAATGTCCCATCCTTCTTCTTAACGAACAGGACCGAGGCACCCCAAGGTGACACACTTGAGCGTATATACCCCTTCTTCAGAAGCTCTTCAAGCTGCAATTGCAGTTCTTTCATATCTGGTGTACTCATCCTGTAAAGAGTATTTGACACTGGAGCTGCTCCAGGCATCAGGTTTATAGAGAAATCAATATCTCTCTTCGGGGGTAGTCCTGGTACCTCCTTGAATACATCATCAAAATATTTTAATACTGCATGGTATTCAATATTTGACACCTTATCCTTAGGTGCTTCTTCCATATGGTCTGCAAATAATTGACAGCCTTTCCTGTATCACTTCTTCAGCTGCATTGCTGAGATTTCTCTGACAGTAACTGCTCTTGGGATTCTCTGCACTTTCCTTGGGTTTCCTTCCTCATCCATCCAATTGAATTCCTTGCTACGACAATCTAAGATGGCATGGTGCTAGTCCAACCAATCCATCCCAATTAAACAGTCATAGGAACCCAAAGGTAAGATGTTCAATTCAACCCTTGTGCTCAGTCCATTCATGTCACTGGACAGGACTTAACCAACTCAACAACCTTTCTCTTGGCTCCTGTAGCCAGCTGCACTAGCCAAGATTTTCCATGCTTGTTTCTTGGTAAATGCAAACATTCCACCACTCTAGGATCTATATAACTATGACTAGCCCTTGAATCAATTAAAATAGTATAGGCATGGTTTTTTATCATACCTTCCACCTCAATCATGTGTGACTGATATTTAGCTTGCTTGTTGTCTAGGGCTGCATAGATTCTTGGTACGCTTCTTCCCATGTCCTCCATTGTTTCTGCCTGTTGAACATTGTGGACAATTCTCACTTTGTCATTTATGTGGGGGAAATCATTGTACCTATGATTTCCTTTACAACCCCAACATTCCATATGTGGCTGTCTTGGTATTTTCCCACCTACTTCATCCTTCTTGGGCTCTCTAAAACCTGGCTGTCCTTGAGGGCTACTCCTGAAAAATGGTGGTTTGTTTCCCTTTTTCCTCTGCTCCCTATTAAACTTCTTCTTGTCTTTCCAAGATTTTTCGAAAGTAGGCTTTTCTTTTTGTTGATCATATAAGCATTTTTCTCTCCTTGTAGTTACTTCCATAGTTTTCAGGTCATCATATTGGATCTTGTCACTGATGGAAGATGGAAGCCCACTCAGATACCTTTGAATCTTAACTGTTTCATCCTTGATGAAGGGAACATGTTTCAACAACTCGAAGTATCTTCTTTCATACTCATCAATGGACATACTTCTCAGCTTGAGTTCGAAGAACTCTTTCATTTTCTTGTCATAATACCTCTTAGTTAAGTACTTATTTTCAAAATGTCTCTTGAATTCCCTCCATGTAACATTCTTCTCTATGATGTGTTGTACTTGCACAAGTTGCTCCCACCATATGGATGCCTTTCATTTAAGTTGGTAAATGGAAATTCTTCCCTCTGCATGAGAAGAATAGTTCTGCAGTTGGAAATATTTCCTCATGCCTGGCAGCCATGTCTTGACATCTTCATCTTTCTTGTGTTCTCTGTCAAAAGTAGGAGGCTTAATCTTGTTCATTTCTCCCTTCAGTTCATTCACTCCATATCTCCTATGCTTTCTGGTAGGAGATGGGCTTGAACTATTTGTGTGCCCTCTTATTGGAATGTTCCAGGGAGTGATGATGATGCCTGGTAACGCTTCTTGATCTTCCTTTCTTCTCAGGGGTCCCTCGACTCCCTATTTTGCTTGAGCCACTCTCCTTATCCAACTTCTTTTCGATTCTCTCCAGACTATGCATCAACTTTAGGTTGAATTATCCCTGTTGATCCCCGACCTTCATGAGCTTTATGTTATCCGCTCGGTGAGTCTGGGCATCTTTCTACAATCTTTCAATGAGATTCATCATGTTCCCTTCCTTATCTATCTCTTCTCCATGCCCATTGGAGTTCTATCCTTCAACCCCCATGGACATCCATTCCTCTTGCTTCATTCTCTGAACTGGAAGCATTATGTGCCTCCTTTTCTCTGCACTAAGTGGTGATTATGTTTGGTTCTGACAATCATTGACTCTGCAACACAATGTACAATCAACCGAAATTTGTCAGGCCATCAATACTTAACAAATTCCACTGCATTCATAAACCAATCTGATTCAAGAAAACGTTCATATTTCGTTCCCTGTGATTCTCGATAAACCAAGAATCCACACAGATCCTTTCGTTCTGCAACAATTTTTGGGCACTAGCCCCTTTCTCTTATCCCCTGGCCCATGTGACCATGGGTTGTGGCCAAGCACTAGATCGATAAGCACTTACTCGGGACCTCGGGCCTACGGCTTCAGAAATCTACCAAGCACAATACACCACTCTTGGAGTTCCGAACTAACGAACTCGCGAAATGGGGTGGATCAACAATCCATGACTACTCGGCATCCAACAATTGTTACCCACTGTGGAACTTCGGTCTTTGGAGCCTTGGAACTTCAAAGCTTCGGGTTCCAGAAGTTTTCACGCTTACCTCCTTCCAATCTCCTAAATTCTGAATTTTTGGGCTTCTTTACCCTTCGGGTCCACATAGTACATATGTCACCAACTCAGGTGGTGGCATGTGTCATGCCTAGAAAGGTCCATGTCACACCTGGCGATGTCATCTGGCCCCACCACATTTTCTCCTTTTCTTCGAAACTTTAGGTTTCAGAAGTTTGTGCACCAGCACACCCCGCTTCTCCCGAGTTCTGAAATTATGATTTGCTCTTGGCTTGATCTAACGGTTGAGCTCTTCTCCTTAGATCCACGGCGCAAACAAACTCCTTTTCTCCATGGATTCCCAAAGGAACTCATGGCTAACTACCTCGCAACATTAGTAGATCTGACAGTCAGGAGTTGTCCTCCTCCTCCTGAACATATCCTACGACCAACATTACTCTGCGGCCCAATACCATGCTTATCATGGTTTTACAATACCGCTACACCTCCTGAGCTTCATAACACGGACAAGGTAACCTCTTGGCACTTAGGAATTTTCTAAGGTTCGAAATTGGTTCCTCTTGATACAATTTCCACTCGAAACCTTGGGTCCAATGACCACTTATCCAGCCCATCCAGGCTCAGCGTTGAAACCTTGGCTCTGAACTCGAATTTTGTCTACTTCGACAACAATTCTTTCCAAAAAAAATTCTTCAATTTCCACTAACATGGACCATCCAGGCTCAACGTTGAAAGCCTTGGCTCTGATACCAATTTGTAACATCCCCCGACCATCAACACCATTGTCGGGAAACGTTACCCAAACACCTTGTCTTGAACATACTAGCTCTGATACCAATTTGTAACATCCCTCGGCCATCAACACCACTACCGGGCAACGCTACCCAAACACCTTGTCTTGAACATACTAGCTCTAATACCAATTTGTAACATCCCCCGATGATCAATAGGTCCGGCAATGCCACTCTCAGAACATACACACACACACACACACACACACACACACACATATATATATGACATGCATTTTAATGAATCTTAAAACAATTAACACAGAGTTATTGCTACCATACAGACTCAAATGGAATTGACAGTAAGTTCACATGCAATGGAACACATGATACATTTCAGGAATCACAGACATGCATAACATAGATAATTAAGTACATAAATGATACTTATCTTTTAACTGGAGTCAAACCACCAACTGCATGTAGACCTTCCACAAACCTCCCAACCTTAGACCACATTGCTCATCATGCTCAGCATTGGGTCACCCCCCAGTTGGGCCTAAACTCCATCGGGCAAGGGAATTCTAGGCTTGGCAAGGAAAACAAGGAAGTTGCACTAAACAACATGAAGGATATTTGATCCCAGGAGCCACTTACGCCCACAACCCATAGACCCTCATTCCCCACACGTTTGCTCCACCCCATAAGGGTACACCTTCACTAATACAAGTCCATCAGCTAGTACACCTCCCTTACCTTGGGCTTCAACAACAGGCTGGACCAGAAGTGTCAGAGTACTGTAGCTGCTACGGGACTCCCTTCCAAGAGAACTCACTTCCCAACAAACTCTCTCACCTGGGAGAGTTGCTCACAGGCCTGACAACCTGCTTCTTCAACCACAACAACTAAGACGGGTAAGGCAATGGACGGCTTAGTAATTTATAGAGGTGAAAATGGTCACAGTTCAACAATGGCGGAAATGGCTGGTTGCAGCATGCTCAGTGCGTGAGCGAACTTGTGAGGAGGAAGACATACTGGTCTAGCATGGCCAAGATTATGCAAGCGTGAGCCAAACTCTGCATGTGCGTGAGTTCCCGAGTGCCTGCACAATTGTGTGAGAGTGTAGAGGGCGACCACAGAGGCCAAATGAGTTAGACGGAGGATGGAAGAATGGGGAGCGAACCCCCAACACAAGCTGACACTTCAACTTTAACTGCATGCGCCCAGGTCGACACCTATCTTCCTGGAGCTGCATGCACTCTATTTAGCATACATTCACTTTCCAAGAACTTAGGACAACACTCAACATGTCCACCTTAGCCTTCAAGAATTAATATTAAAATATTATTCCTTTAGAGGTAAGCCCCCTAGCTTAGCTCCTAAGCCCAAATACTTAGCCCCCTCTCTTACCCTACCTAGTGGAGCTTAGTCCCCCATACTCTTTCTTCGTGGTCAGTCTACATGCAATAGTGTAATTTTATCAATGATACAAGTACTTACATATACAAAATCAAGCTCATTGTCCTTGGCATTTGGCTCGCCAGCCTAATAAACACATAAGTCTCTCAGCTTATAACCACTCAGCTCACCAACCTATAAACATAATTACAATTCAGCAATGGCTCGACCTTGGGGTATTACAATGACCTTCCTCACTAAGAGGGAGTGTTGATGTTTGTAGGATGGGATATGTACTTCCACATTGGTTTTATGTCTAACATGTAGAAGTAGTCAATAATACCTCTCAAGACTTAGGAAAATCACTTTAGTAAAGTAATTATTAAAGTGAATTCCTTTTATAATTAATTGAGTTTAATTTAATTGAATACCTAAGTTTTTGGCATTAGTGAATTAAATTAAATCTTAACCATTGATCTATAGTGTTGGTGAGATCTAATCTGAACAATTGATCACTTTAGAGATCTAGGGTTTTTTATTTAGGGTAGACTCAACATTATAAAATGGAGCTAAGGTGAGAGGAGGAGACACACACAGAGTGAGATCTCATTGATTGGGGGGAGAACGACCAATGCAGGAGAATAAACCCATCCCGACTCATTTTCGAATTTTCTAGCCTCTAGAAGGTGGATCTGTTGAAGGAGGACATGATTCCTAGTAACTATGTAAACATGTGTGCGAGAAGAAAGGCGTTTGGCTTGTAATTTGTTGTTTCGAGCTTGTTGTTAGTGGTTTTAGGGATAGTCCGAGGATATTTTAGATCTAAAATGATCCCAACATTTGTATTGTATTTATTCTTTAAATTGGAAGCATGCATGCATATGAAAGAGAGGGCCAAAAAAATGTAAGAACATGCAAGAGAGGTAGTTTGTCCATAGAGGCTATGATTGTATGGCATAGGAAAGAGAGGGCCAACAAAATGTAAGAACATGCAAGAGAGGTAGTTTGTCCATAGAGGCTATGACTGTATGTAATTCGAGCTCAAATAGTAATGAAACTATGTATATTTGTGTAACTTTGTGTTCATAAGTTCGTATGGTTGAATATGTTAATTTGTGTGTGTCGTCTTATTGAACCTGTGATTTTGGGTTTGAGCAAGAGTGTTTGTTGCAATTCTAGCACATAGCTGAGGTGAAGGTTGCAAATCTGGATTCGCGAGAAGGAACTAACCCGGTAAGTGTTAGTGCTCGGTTCCCAACAAATGGTTCTAGGCGTAAACGAAAGAAGCACTTAGTGCTCAAAGTGCTTGAGGGAGCAACGAGTGGATGTTAATGCTAAGTAAATTCCCGAGGCTACGATCATTGATAAAAGAGGCCTACGACGACGATGACGAGAGTGACGATTTAATATAATTTCCCCTTCGGGGATTTCTTGAGCATAAGCTCCAAGTGTCCCTTTCTTTGCTTTGTATATAGTTAGAGGTTTGTGTGTAGTGGAGACTAGTGGTTGCGTCAAGGAATTTCATCCAAGTGTGCAGGGGCAAGGTCTGAGGAGGGGAGAAAGGAACAACAAAGGAGTAGCAACCAACAATATCGAAGGACATTTCTTGAGGTGTGATCAATTATTTTGTTGTTTTGTACTTTTTCTCAAGGGGGGGCATTTTCCCAGGATGGGAGCCCTAGTTTTATGATAATAAAATCATCACGATATCGGTTTTCCCTTAGGATTTTTTCCAAGGGTGTTTACCCATAAATTATGTGTGCATAATGATGGTTTTCTATTTATGATTTCGTTGATTTATTTATTTAAATTGTTAAAATTCAACCATGTTTTTTATTCAGTAAATCTGCAACAACAAGGTATTTGCTATGAAATAATTTATTGGTTTTGGGTGAATAAAAATTAACATCGAATTTCCTCAAATTTTGGCTTACCAAAGATTTGAACTCCTCTTTTCTAGTCATTTTGGGTAAACTTTGAAAGGGCCCCAGGGTTTATTTTCCTCCTTGATTTGAAGTAAAATTGGAAAGCGATTTAACAAACCACCTTCCACAACCCATGTTTTTATCCTATCTACTTCCTTCAAATTCCTCTCTACCACCAACAACCTATCCTATCTCTCAACCACCCCTTAACCTCCAACCCTAAAATTTCTACAAGTAGGGACCAAATTTAAAGGCTCTACATCACATAAGTTTGAGTCTTCAAGCATATGAATGAAATAATATAGTAAGGAATAAATTGTAGCATATGTTCCTCAAACTTCTCCTTTCTTGGTAGTGAGGTTTAAATCCCCTCCTATTATCATATTGATTTCAAAAGATTACCTAAAGAGAAGAAGTTGTCATAGAATATTTTATTGTCTTCACAAGGGCCATATATATTGAAAATTTGGATTGTATTTCTTAATTCTCTGAACCATAATTTAGTATGCAGTCTTGCATTAATAAATGAAGATTGCAAAATATTAAAGGAGTTATTCAATTTGGTCACTAACACCTCCGACTTCCCATAGAATCTAAAGATAGGAAGGTCCAATCTTTCAATAAAGATGATAACATATCTATTGCTTTCCTTCCTTCACACATAGTCTCTTCAATCATAATTACCTCTAGCTTACACTGAAAAAACATTCTTTTGAGGCCTAGTTTCTTTTGGGTGGCTCCTACCCCCCTCACATTTAAGGTTAAGATTAGCGTTGGGAAACCTTCTTTGAGGCTCTCCTTGCTCTAAGACCACCTTTGATGGTTAATTGTCTACCTTATTGTGTTTCCTTCTTTGCCTTCTTTTTTGTAATAGACATGAAATATTTCCTACCCATTGTGATGGTTTGGCATGCATCTAGGGCTAAACCCCATTCAATACCCTCCTTTTTTCTTGCACCTCTTAGTTTTTGGATCTGTGTTTGTATCAAGGGGACTTTCTTCTTCTCAAATCTTACCTTGACATAGAAAGAAGGTTGGATGAACAACTTCCAATGGCCAGGGCTTCCACTTCTCCTATCTTTTTTTCTTTCTCCTAGTATCCCTATGTCTTAAAGGCTCAGTGGAAAGGGTTAGTAATTGAGTTCTTATATGGGCTTACAAGGGGACACTGGAGCTTCCAAGGTTTCTTTTTGAGTGCTTAGGTGATCTATCGGGATAAACTCAAAGGGGAAATTTGAGCCTAGATCGCTATTTTATAAGAAACGAGGGTTGAACAATATTCATCACACCTTTTGATTGCACTTTTTTTTTAATATGAGCTCTTCCACGAATGCTTCTGATCCGAATTATTTTCGGAACGAAATGAAAGCAGAGATATTGCAATGAAATACACATAAAAATTGCTAGAAACAGAGAAATACAAAAATACATTATTTCTATTAATGAAAGAAATGTACAGAGACTGTAAAAACATAGAGTGCAAGACTCACTAGAATGGTGGCAGCTTTATCTCTGAAAAGATATATGACGGGTACGCTCATCCACAAGAAGGTCATTACAATGAGGCTCTGAAGGCGTTTTTATGATAAACATGAATGCCAAAACCCTAGACATCCAAAAACCTAACCCTAGGAGATGAAGTGCCAAAACTCATGTGGGCCCCGTTGGGGTAAGTTAGTACATTAACTTCTTGCGGTCGTAACTTTTGCATACAATCTTCGTTTTAGGTGTGTGATAGTCTGTTGGGAAGGTCTTTTCGAGGACTATGCATTATGTGATCAAACTCTGACTTCATCTATAGTTTGATTATGGCAAGCCAAAAAAACACTGTTTAGAGCCCCAAAACGGCCCTGGAAGTACAAAAAGATCGACTGACATGAAAACTTCCAAAATAAGCTAGTTGGAATAGGTGGGCGGCCACCAATATCCACTTGGATGCTGTGTAGGGCATCAGGATAGCCCCGTAAGTGTAGAACCCATAATTACAAATAAATATCCCCATTACAAAGAAACATGTTGAACTCCAAACTATCCAGATGAGCCAATTGGAATTTGGAATAGGTGGGTGGCCAACAATATCCACCTAGATCAATCCTCCCCCCTTAGGAAGTAATGGCCTCCATTGTGTTGAGTCCCTGGGGAAGAGGGGAAAGTGCTTTCTGAATATGAATCTTGGTGAGTTGCGTTGCTTGGTTTGTGGAAGGTTGTCATGACTTGTTGCTGACGGGGTTGAATCTGTTCCACCAACCTGTTGTTTATGGGCTTGACAAGGCATTATGTAGGAACCATTGTAGGTGAAGAAACAATATCTGCTTTCTCTTCTGCAATCTGCTTTTGCTGGATAGAAGGTGTTGAGGTTGCAGTGGTTGTAGTGACCTTTCAACAGACTGTGAAGATGATGAATTTTGCAGTATGAAAGATTACCTTGCGACGCTTTTTTGGTGGAACAATAATCGGATCTACCTCTGGTATCCTGTAGAGATGACCCCCTAGAGTAATAATGACACTACATGGTCGAGACTCATAAACATCATGACATTTCCACATATATGGTTGGCCCAAAACAACATCATTGACATCAAGTGGGGAAACATCACACACTGCCTCATCCTTGAAGGGTTGGATGCCATAGGACATGCGACACTGCTAGCTGACACACAGATCGCTTCCCTGGTGAAGCCACCCAATGTTGTATGGATGCGGGTGTGGTGTTGTCGACAACCCCAACTATTTGTCGACCTCAGCTGATATCAGGTTATTTTGGTTGTCGTTATCAACAATGAAATGCAACAGGGTCCCCTTCACCCACATATGTGAATGGAAGAGATGCTCACCCTCTTCAGGATCTACTGGTTCTTCTCGTTGAATTGTTTCGGTCGCGACAATGGTAGTGGGATCTGCATCGATGATCTATCTGTTTTCAATATTTCCTGGATCAGATTCCGAATCAGGGTTAGACTCCTTGTATTTGACCTCGGCCACCAATGACTGTTACGAGCGACATTCATCGGTGTAGTGCCGAGGATTTTGTGGAAGTCGCACCACTTCCTAGTTTCATTCTTCGTCTTTCCTTTACCCTTATTTTCCTATGTCTTAGACTGGTTGTCGGGAGGTTGTTGGTTAGGATCGTCTTTACCATGCTTTGGTTGTTGTGGATATACAGACTCGAACTCCCATTTATTCTGGTGCCTAAATTTCTACTTGATTTTGACAGCATATCGATAGGCAACTCCCAATGCTGAGATGTTTAGGAAATCCATTTTGGTTTGGATGTACCTATGCAAAGCCCCAAGAAATTTTAGAACAATATGTCGCTTGGAGTCTTTGATACCCAACTTGGTGCACAAGGTATGGAAAGTATTTGTGAACTCCGACACTGTTTGGCTCTCTTCTTGCCACAGTGTGGTCCATCTCATGTATTGGTCTTCATAGTTATCAACATGGTAGTATTGTTCCTTGACCACATCCACAAAAAAATCCCAAGTGGGCTTGGCCCCATATATTCCAAATTCCTCTGTGGAACTTTGCTCCCAGTAAGTTTCCCACCATTGTTTGACATGGGGGAGAGCCTTGAGGAGTGTGAAGGTGATATTTTCCCTGTCAGAAAAATTATGAACAGAGAAATAACCTTCTAGCATATTCAACCATTTTTCTAAGGCATTCACATCTATCTTACCTTCAAATACGAGAATATCAAAATTAACTTGTACCTTGAAGGGAGAGGTGTTGGAATATAGAAGGTGGTGTGCTCGTTTTACCATTGACGATACCCTCATCACCCAACCACAGGCCGAAGCCTCCCTCCGAGCACCTTAACCTTGACTGAGAATTCTTCCAGAAGAAAACCCTAGGCTAGATAGTCAAACAAAGGGCAGCGCAACACAAAAGACCGATCTGATAGTCCCAAACCCTAGCCAAGAGATATCCAAGCCAAAACTGAAACTAGTTGCTGCTGCAGCTGCACCTGCAACCCTCCTCCAAACCTAAGCACCAGATTGCAACTGCAGTGCGCACCAACTGGGAAACTGCTGCGCAGAACTGGCTCTGTCTGCAACTGCTGAGATGCTACAAATGAGAACTGGCGACCTATATTTATAGTAATCCTGCCAGTTTGTTGGGGCCGACTTTTCCTTCTGGGTATGTGTCTGTTTAATATATTATTATTAATTCTGGCCGACTTCTTCTCTTGGAGGCTAATAGCCTAATATAAATTATCTTCTTGAGCTGACAAGGCTTTTAGGGTTATTAGCCAACTCATTAGGGTTTCTCTTGCTTCCCAGAGTCTTCTATTCTCGTCAGGTTCACACGTGGAGGTAAATACCTCCCGCAGCTACCATAATATTAACACTCCCTCCTAGCTAGAGAGGTATTTACAGGTAA